>PVJA010020351.1:0-37035 GCA_004027025.1 Myocastor coypus | reverse complement strand
TCCCCGCAGAGCCTCATGCAATCATGATACGGGGACTTCTAGAGTTCGAGACTTGATCCATGATCCACTGGGATTATGTATTTTAGTACTGATGAGATTATGGTCTGAGTACTGCTGGGGATTATAAGTGTGGCCTTAGGCAGATAGTCTAAGGCAGAGAGCCTGATGTCATTTACAGAGAGACAGACTCACGCTGTTGTTGCTCTGCTTCCCTGATTGGTCGTTGTTGCTCTCTGCTCCCTTCCTTGGTTGCCTCTGACACCATTGTTGCTGTTCCATCACCATGAACTGCTCCTGTCTGCCATGTTCCACTTTGCCTTGGATCCAGCTGAATATGGACTGAAACCTCCACAAACTGTGAGCTAAATAAATCTTTGCTTCCTTAATTTTGGGTGTCGGTTATTTGTCCCAGTAACGAGAGAAAAGGAACTAAGACATTTCTGCTGTAGATTTCCAAGTGTGCTTTTTGTAAATTAGAACATGCTCTCTTTCTACCAGCTAAAATTGACCTTTACAATGAGTTATACATTTTACAAGACCTGTATTATCCAAACACATAACCAAATTTCTGTCATGACCTAAACTAATCTTTGGACCAAGAACATACAACAATGCATTACTTGAAGCACCATTACTCTGGTTTGCATTTATTTATTATTTTGTTTAGTGCAGTCCCTGAATCTCCAAAGAATTTAGTACATGATCTACTATCATTTCATAAGTCCAAAATCATTTAAATTGCACTGAGAAAGCCTAACATTTGGAATCACTTTCTCTAACATTATAATTAAAACTATTTTGAGCTAATCAGGAACACCTATATATTAAAACTATTTCTATCTCCAACTAAACTCCTTCATGTTCTTATTTCTCTTTTATAGAGTCCATGTCTAGTGACCCATCATTATAATGATAAATGTGTGATAAATGGAACATAATTAGACTATTCCTGCTTAGAAAAATACTCCCTTTAAATTGAAGTCTGTATGTGTAGGACCAACGGAATAATAGTATTGTGAATGTCCTGTCCTCTGGTGTAATTTTCTCCTTTAATGCAACCAGTGCCTGCAAATATTGTGTGGAATCACTCACCATAATACATCATAGAACATAATGAAAGGGATTTGCAGATTTAGCTATCATCTCTGTTCTCTTGACTGAGTCGCTCAAAAGGGTGAGCCCCCAGGTGATCAGACATAATCAGAATCAGGTAAGACATAAGAAATGAAACATCAGAGCAGAAGACTCACTGTTGCTTGCTAAAAATGGGCTGAGAACAGATTTCTGTAGCCAGAGATCAGGGTGGTCCCCAGTAGCCCATGAACTCTCCGTTAGGTGAAATTCACATATTTTTCTATAAGGTACTAAATTCTGCCAATATAAGTGATCTCAGGAAAGGATTTAGAGCTCCAAATACAAGCTAAGATATGAGGAGATGGCTTCATAGAAAAAGCACTTGCCTGGCAAGTGCAAGAGCCTGAGTTTAATCCCTGGTTCTGAAAACAAAATAAAAACAACTAAGTTTAGGCACTGGATAAAGCACCTAATAAGACAGAGTGCAGCAGCCAGAGTTCAATCCTTGGAGTGCTATTTCAGCCTTGCCAGCTGGGTGTACTGACATGGCGATTGAGACTGGGAGTGATGGAGCACGCCAATAATCCTAGCACTTGGGAGGGTGAAGATGGGAGAACCACTATAAGACTCATCTATGTAGTGAGATCTTCTAGACCCTATCTTAAATACGGGGGGGGGGGAGGCTAAGCTTAACAAATACGAAAGTACAAAATTGGTTTAGAGAACAAACAAAACAGCAACAAAAAATTGTAAGAAATAAAAAAGAATAAAAGGAAAATAATTTTAAGCATTACTGGTTCCTTTCAAAAGATCAGTAGAAATCAGTAGTACTAATGACCCAACTATTCTGCATATATCTCTAAATATATCTTTTCTCTCATCATGCAATGTAACGACCATTGTTGAATTCTAATTACTTTAGTGAAATTTCATTTTAATGCTTATTTATCATTATTTATTATATTTTTAATTTTTGAAAGATAAAATTTAATATTATGGATTGTCAGATAACTTAAATACAGTATTTTGAAATCTAAGTGGAAACTAAATTCAATAAATCCATGCTATGTCCTTATTTCTGACCTGTACACAGTGTGCACAAATGTATACTACATTTTCAAGCCCCTAAGTTTGTGGTAATTTATTAAAATAACAATAACACATCGCGCTCACTTTGGCAGTACATATACTAAAATTGAAACAATAACACCTATATTCTATTGTCAAATCACTGTGACACTTTTCTATAATCTTTCCAAAGTACAATTGATTCATATATTTCTAAATTAAAATGAGGTATTACTCTATCTTTAACTAATAATCTACAAAATTAGTACTACATACTTTTTGTATTATAGAAACAAACTGTTGGTTTTCCTTTCTTTTTTCCTTATACTCTCATTTAATTTATATTAAAGATTAAAAAACAAAATCAAAAGAAGAAACAAAGACAGAAACAGAGTGGTACATAATCTTATATGTATTGTGAAACAATACATACTCTTATATGTATTGTCAAATGACAATACATATGGTACAGAATTTCAAAACAAGAACAAAATTTAACATTGGTTGTTGTATTATGTATTTTCATTGCCAAAAATGTTGGTCAGATACAGGTATGCAAGATTAGTTAAATATTAAACATTAACACCTACTTTCAATAAATCTATTTTTTGTCTTAACTAGGGCAAACTCTCCACATAGGCCCTACTCTCTATATTTATTTTCTTACAGCTTTACTTATTCTATATCATCTTTTGAAATTAAACTCAGACTTTTCTATCAACATATCTTCTCTTTGTTTGGATTAAGCTCATCATCATTTATTTCACCAAATGATTTTTCTTTAGAAATCACCTTGCTTCATCAACAGGTACATATAGAATTTAAGTAGCTTAAATAAAAATATCTGGCTTTATTGCCAAAGAGATGTTGGATCCCTGAGTTTGGAAATTTTTATATATAAGGAAATGTGTGTGTGTGTGTGTGTGTGTGTGTGTGTGTGTTTTCTTTTACATATGGGAAAAAAAATGTCAAGCTGATCTGAGAGAGTGGACTGTCCTCAGGCAATCAGTCTCTGGATCTCCTTGGTTGTTCAAAGTTATGAAAAGACTAAGAAAGCTTTTTATGTCCTGCGTTTAGGGTAGCCACATTTGAATTACGTGCCGAAGAAAATTTTATTAATTAAATTTGAAACTAATTAACAGCAGTATAGTTTTAGAGCATTTCCTATTGTTGACATCTAATGTCAAATGCATCCAAAGCTTCCTCTATAGGAATGGGAACTAGATGTTGTACCTGCCTGATGTTAGGGCCAGCAGACAGGCTGAAAGTCCAGATGCTTTTGAAAGCAGAATAGAGAATAGAGCAATATTTTTCTGGAAAAATAATATTTTATTTAAATGTTCCTTGTAAAAATAGCTGAAGAAAATAATTTTCATTCTTTCCCACGGAAGGGTGAAGGCGGCTGAACCTGTGAGTCTGCTAGTGGTTACTGTTAGAAAAGACTAAGAATGCAACTCTCTGTTTCTTTGTCTCTGTCTCTGTCTCTGCCCCTGCCCCTGCCCCTGTCCCTGACCCTGTCCTTGTTCCTGTCCCTGTCCCTGTCTCTGTCCCTGTCTGTCTGTCTCTGTCCCTGTGTCCATCTGTCTCTGTCTCTCTCCCTCCTCAACTTGAAATTTCAACTCATTTCAATAAATATCTAGCACAAAAATTTACACTATGTCTCCTACTGCTAGAAGAAGAAGATCTAATTAATAGGACTATCTCACTGTATCTAAAAGCTCATATAACATCAAGGGGCAAGATATGCAATGCAATTTATAAGTTAAGTAACAACTGCAACAATGTAAATGTGTAGTGTAGCCTGGTAAAAGGAAGTTCACTGACTTTCAAGAATTCATTGTGTCAAGATGTGAAACAAGGTTCAACACGATGCAGAGACTCTCACACTTTACACTTCCATACCAGGCGTGCATAGGGTGGACGTAGTTCCTAGTCCGTCCATCATAAATAAAATCTTAATTTTTGTCAACCTTTACATAGAGCTTTAATAATTGGGGTATATTTCTTTAATTCTTAAGCTTGGTCTTTTTATTCTAGTCTTAATTAGTTGTGAAAACTTTTAATATGCTTGCTAATTTACAGTTGTATATCCTCTTTGCTTTTATTGTTTTCTTAACCGATACATAGTCAAAACACAATGTGTAAATCCAGCCAGGTCCCAGGGTGGTTTCATATCACCCTCCCTACACACTTTCAAATACAAAGATAAAAAAGAAGCCGGGCGTGGTGGCTCACACCTGTAACCCCAGCACTCGGAAGGCTGAGGCAGGAGGATCGGTGTGAGTTCGAGACCAGCCTGGGCTACAAAAGTGAGCTCAAGGCTAGCCTGAACTGCATAGCGAGACCCTGTCTCAAAAAAAAAAAAAAAAAAAAAAAAAGATAAAAGAAAGAAACTTCCTTACCTTGATGTTAACATCGAATGGAGAGAAGTGTCCATGGAAAATTTGTAAACATCTTCTTCCCCCAATCTATGACTACAACCCAAATTCTACTACATGTGTGACCAGAAATGTATAGCTAATCTGAGGCAAATAATTTAGTTTAAAGTCTGTCTAGGTTCACTATACTTACAAGACTTCTGGGGGAAGAAAAATTAAATCATTTCTGAGCACATGCAACTTCAATTGATTCTCCAAATGTTCTTTAGTTCACAGTTAAAAGTGAATTATACAAGATAATGAATCTACCTGTATGAGACTCAGCACAAATACGCTGCTGACTCCATCTTAGAAGCTCCAGATATTGGATCTCTTCAGATGAAACACTTTTCTAATGTAATTACATGAATTTTCTAACAACAAATTACATGACCTGGAAGAAAATCATAAAAAGTGTATTTTGAAAATATTATCAATTATAGATTACTTCCAGAATGTAGAAACTGTGTTTGGGTAATGGAAAGTTCTCTATGGAGACTCCCATGAGTCAAGCAATTAGTAGAGGAATACACCATGCAGAGCAGAAAATGGAAAGTATGTAATGTTCTGTTTGTGGATTTTAATGTACCTCTTGGAAAAGTAAGAAATGTAAAAGTATATGCATTGCCATTTAAAGAGGACTTTCATAAAATAAGGGAAAATTCAATATAAATATGCAAATAAAAATTATTTAGTCACTCCAACACCATATCTGATTCTGGAGAATTTTGGAGAAGAAATAGAAAAATTATGAAAAATGTTAGGAAGAAATTTAATATAGAACACATTTGTCCCAACCCATTTTATCCTCTAAACATAAACAAAAACATAAAAATAATTTGATAAATTATATGCTGAAGCAGTGTGGAAACTCCTTAAGAAACTAGAACTGGAAATTCCATTAAATCCAGCTACCCCTCTACTGGAAATTTTCCCAGAAGAACTGAAAACTTCACATCATAGTGACATCTGTGAACCTATGTTTGCAGTAGCACAATTTGTGATAGCCAAGTCTTGGAAATAACCAAAATGTCCATCATCTGCAGCATGGTTGAAAAAGATGTAGTATTTTCATAAAATGGTGTATGACTCAAGTGCAAGGGATGATGAACTAAGACTTCATATATAAGTGAATGTATCTTGAACTTATAAGTGTGGTAAACCAGACCTACATATGAAAATACAGTATAGTCCACCTAGTGTGAGGACTCAAAAGAAGATAAATAAATAAACAAACAAGCAAACAAACAAACAAATAAATAAATAAATAAATTTTGAGCGGTTACCAGGAATCCAACTCAGGACCTTGTGTTTCTGCATCCCAAATCCCTATAAACTATTTTTTAGAAAAGTGACTTAAATAAAAAATGCATTTGGAAGAGTTAATAATAAAAAATAACTAAGGTTTATTGAAAGTGTTAGTGTTTAATTATTTGACCAATCTTACATGCCTATATCTATCAATCTAAACAGATTTTATGATGAAAATATGTAATAAAAGTATTGTTATATTTTTGTTTTTGTTCTGAAATTCTGTCCTATATGTACTCTTGTTACTGTTTTTTCTATCTTTGTTTCTGTTATTTTTACTATTTAAAATTTAAAGAAATAAAAATTACGCTAAATGCAAAAACAAATTAAACATTAAATCTAGGATAGCCCTGTTCATATATTTTCACAGTCAGCTAAGACCAAAAAGCCATGGAAATTCTGTTTCATAGTCAGTATTTGAGAATATGTAAATATTGTTCTTTTTTTGTTTGTTGTCAGTGTCTTTCCTTAACTATGAAAAAAAAAAAAAAAAGAAAGACGACGGTAATATTCTATCAAAAACACATGCAATGAAATTTTCCATCTTAAAATATGTACAATGTTTTGTTTTAGTAAATAATAATTACTATTTTATTATAATTTCCCATGACAATAAACTAATTGTATTTTGACACCTTACTCCAAACTATTTCTAAGCTCTTTTTATTTGAAATCTCCCCAAACTGCTTATGCTTCTTATTTTTACTTGCCTTCCCTAGTTCCTTTCTTGGCGAAGAAGACCTTTTAGGTTTGTACATGAACCAAACTTACTTATGTTGCCAATAAATGCCATTCCAAACATGCAGTACTTTATCACATATTATTTGTCCTATCAGAATAAATTGAGCTAATTAGTGTTCTTCCAAATTTTTAATCATTTACTCAAAAAAATTTTTAGAAATCTTTAATTCATTTAGTTGGTAGAGAGTCTTAGTACAGAGCTCAGATTCATAGTCATCCTTCTGTCTCTTCCTCCTCAGTACTGGGATTACACAGTACTTGTGCCCCCAGGCCTGGCTTCAGGCCTATTACAGCACACCCAGGGTTCAGAGGCTAGCACAACATGCAGTACTGGGAATTAAATGATACCTTGCACCTGGTAGGCAGATGCTTAGACTGCTGAGCACTCCCCAGGATTAATTAGTGATTTCATTATAAATGATTCTTGCATTAAAACTTTAAAGCATCTCTCTGTCCTGCCCTAACTTGTTATTTTTCAAATATTTTTCCTAAATAAATGTTTAATTTTTGAGAATTTAACAAACATGATAATGCAAAAGGCAATAGAAATTGCTCTATGGTCCTGGATAAAGAATAAAGAGCTTTCAAAATGATAATTACAGAGGACTATGTCAAGTACAATTATATTAGATAAACCCATTTATTTTTTTTCTTGTCTTTTTTCTCCTTTTAAATTTCTTTTATTAATTTTATTAATTTCAATAAGAAATAGCAATAAGACAGTTTCAAAACACGTCAGCAGGACAGCCACAATAATCAATACAATGCACATTATTGAGTATCTAACGTTATGAGGATCGTTAGCTTACATATTTATCTAATTTTATTTATTTTTTTCATTTTCTTATTGTATTTTTATCTATTTTTGTTACTTTTAACAAGAAATAACAATGTCAGTTTCAAAACACGTTAATAGTATATTGTCAATAATTGATACAGAGATCATTGTTGTCTTCATAGTAGTTATGCAGAGTATGGGACGTAGACAAGATGATTTTTTTAATGATTATTGGTACAAAACTTTATTCACATTTAACTAAGAGAACATAGTTACATACATATAATCCAATATTCCATAATTGCAGTGGATTATTGGCAGAACTAGCAATGTCGGAAGCCTTTTACAGCTCAACATACTAATCTGGTTTTATTTTTTATGTCTTGTGGTTAAACTTTTCTGCTGGGTGATTAAGGGCAAGTTAAAGCAAGACCTGTATAACAAAACATGTAATTTTGTTATCTCCCAAGGTCAGTCAAATGCCTTCAGGATTTACCTTGAAATGCTATACAGTGCTTTGTAGAACTATTGTCAATGCTCAATGGGTGAGCCACAGTCATTGCTTTACCAGTTTGATCTCTGTGAAAGCCTGAGAGAATGTTTTCTCTCTAGGAGACTCTCCTTCAGCACACTATACACCATCAATCATTTTCCTCTGTGCCCTCAAAATCTCTTTGACCAGAAAATTTGGGACATCACTAAGTTATAGAATGTTGTGTTCTGAATCCTCGCTGGTCTTGAAGGGCTGTTTATTTATTTATTTATTTATTTATTTATTTATTTATTTATTTATTTGTATTTAGTACAGGGTCTATGGGGTCTCACTACACAGATTGGACTCATAGTGATTTTTCTGTTTTCAGCCTCCCAAATACTGGAATTAAAGCAAGTGCCACCACGCCCAGTCTCAGCATGTCACAGGGGTGGAACTGACAGAAGTTAGGGATCAAACTTTGGTCACTGTGAAAGCAGGTGCTTTAATCCACTGAACTATCTGGCTGATCCCTATTCTCTTTTTTATACACACATTCTCTGCTATGTCTTACACTTACATTAATTATCATTCAGTGATAAGTTAAATTTCCATTTCAAATCATGAATTACCTTGTCAATTCCAAAATCATGTATTTAACTGGTCAAGTAAGACATGTAACTACATTATGGGCAGCTCAGGCTGATGCTCAGCATTCATTGTTACTACTTTGTGAGCACGAAGTCTTGCACAAATAGCAGACTGATGGTAAAATCCTGATTATGTGTATTTTCTGGAATGCACAATATTGTATAATACATTGAAAGCACAGTCAAAGTCTATAACTTGCTTCTAACAAATGCTGTACAGAAAAGGAAACAGACAGTCAGCGTTATGGTTATGTCATACATCATTCCAGTGTCTATCGTGCTATTAGTCTGACTACGCTTTCTCTCATATTATCTCTTCTACAGTAAATAAGCATTTCTTAGGTCCAAATGGAAGGCAGAAGAGAACTCCTGCTGCTGACCATTACCAAAAGGCTGAGGTACTAAGCTGGTTATTTGATTTTCCACAAGGAATTTAAATTTCTCACATGGGCATGGAAGCAAGTGCTTCTCCATTCAAATCTCAGTTGACAACCACACACGCACTGACCCTTTAAACTCTAGAGCATAAAGTTAAGCCTTAATCCCTGACGCACCAAATCAGTGAGACAGATTTTTAACTCAGTTTGTACTAGGGCGTTACACTGCCAGAACGGCAAGTACAGAGTTTGGTAGGAAGAATAGTGGGAACCACTGAAATAGGTCACTGTTTGTGACCACGGCAGTGCAGAGAATGAAAAGAATCCTTGGATTTCGTTTGAACACAGAGATGTTTGTTTTTGACAGCATCCAGCTAACAGGAGATCTCCCAGTCAGAACATCCTTCGGTTTTTATTATATCAGCGTAAGAGAAAAGTAAAGAAGAAAAAAATAACCTTGGGCTTTCAAGGTTGAGTAGTTTATCAGGAAAACGAGGTGGACAATGACCAGACCCAACATGAACATGCTACACTAACCTAAACTTCTTGCTGTTTTCAAGCTGTGCTGTGCTTAGCACATTATGCACCGGCCTATTTGCATTGACCTCACAAGTTCAATCACAGTTTATCCAGTCTTTCTTCTGCCAAATACTACACAGAAATACATATCTAAAGCTCTTGGGTGTTATTTTCTTAGAATCAGTCAGTGAGCAGAGTGATTAGAGGGCAATATTGTAACTTGCTTTTTGCTGACGGCATCTTTTTTGTCATCTACCCTTGCAAGATTTGATGAAGTAAACTACCATATGCAGAGAAGCAAATGGCAAGAAAGCAAGGATGGTGTCTGGGGAAAAAAAAAAAAAAAAAAAAAAACAGCAGGGATTTGAGGGTCTTGGTCTGACAGTCCACACATAACAGAATCATGCCAGGAGTCACGGAAAATTGGAAGCAGATCTTTCTCAGTTTCACACCAAGTAAACCCTCTTCCAAGCCAGTACAGTGATCAAAGCTTCCAAGTGATCAAAGCTTTGTGAGAGATCCTAAACCTAAGCTGCGCCTGGATTTCTCTCCCCAGCAGCTTTGAAATAATAATCGTATGCTGTTTTAAGTGACTAAATTTTACTATATTATGTTACACAGCAATATTTAATGCAGAGTCTGAATGATATTTTTTGCTTTCCATCGGTATGCAAGCGTATTTTTTCTGTTTTATCTCTTATTAATTGAAGCATGTTAATATGGTCCTTTGTTCTATAAAAATTCGGGATAATATTTAAACTTTCTCATTCTTCCGAAGATCATATTGCAAGATTCTTCCAATATCTGTGATAGTAAATGAAGATTTCTCACCGCCACTGCATACATTATTCCAGCCTAAAGTATGTATTAACGTTTTTCTAGGTCATTGCTTTGCTCACACTACACCGGCATTGCTATTAGTTATTGAACAGACCATAATTCTATCAGTGCTGGTATCTGTTTTCTTTCTCATGAATAGACTTTTGTTCAGGTCTTTTGAGATTTTTCCAGACATACTTTAGGGTTTTTAACAATTGTTATGTTTTCCAAATGTTTTTCATTGTTTATGTAAACCAATGTAACTGTACAGTTTCTACCATTTCACATTCCTTACTTTTATCTGTCATTACCTAACATTAACCATCATGGCCATATAAGAATATCTTTTATTTTCCCATCACTTAAATAAAATGGTCAATAACTCTTTTATCTTCTGGTTTTATTTCTAAGTATCTGGAAAATCTACCTGCCATAGAATGAGTATCACAGAAATTTTAACTATTGGTGAATGTGTTAATCAATGTATCTACTTTTAAGTACAATTACCAAGCTGTGCCTAATTTGCATCACCGTTAGCACTGTTTTATTGATTCATGTGAAATGATAATGCATTATGATCCAGTAATAATTATAGTCATTTTAAATAACTTTATTATTTTCTTCTCTCCTAAATTATATATTTAAACATTAAATTGGTGATAATTCTCATGTGTTTATTTTAATACTAAAGATACACTGCATCATTATCTCTTCTTGAGAGCATAGAAACACATTTTCTTTTCATTTGCACTGAATGATTTGCTCCATTTCTTTCACAATGCTAATTTGTTGTAAATCTGTCAACGAATTTTCATTTTGTAACTTAGACTTACATGGTCCTTATAGATTAGAAATTAATTAGAGAAGTACGTACAGTAAATTAAGTGCAATGGAACAACTAAAGAATAATATTCTGGTAGAAAATGTAGGATACATAATGTAAAAAGGTTATATTATTAGTTAAAGATTGTCTTATCAAGTAAAGATGGTAATATATAATATAGATTACTTAATATTCATTTCATTTGACATATAACTAAGTTTCTAGATAAAAAACTTTATATCATATCAGCAAAAGTAAGTATAGCAAACATCTGATTTTTATACCTTCATATGTACCTATTATTGCTATATACCCAGAAATGTATATAAAGTCAGGCGAATAGTAGAAAATGCATTCAATCTTACTTAATAGACGTGAGTTACTATACTAGATCTCAAGTAATACAGAACTTGAAATCTGCACATGAATAATTAGTTGCATGAATATTGGAGATTGTATTTTTGTATTATTCCTGTAACATGTAGGAATTAATCCCAATGATTAGAGTACATTTAAATCCTTCCACTTCGCACATAAAAAGATTAAACTTCTCATATAGTGAATTTTATTGCATAAGTCATTCTTGACTGTCAGACTCTTCTTCGCTTATCTTTGAATCTTGTCAGAAGTGTCAAATGATTGGCTTTTCTGACAAGCCTCCTGGATCAATAATTGATGAGAGTTCTTCGGTCCATATCCACATGCAACTTGTAAGAAATAATTTCCCCTCTTAGTTTCCTCATTTGCTCCAAGGACCTTCCCTTAGAACTAAGTGTAGTTATTCACAATGGTAAGATGCTTAATGGTGCATCTTGTCTGGCCTAGCTACCCTTCCCACTCCTACATGGCAATCCATCATGAAATGTTCTGGGATCAGAATCCAAAAAGGATACATCTACCCAAATCATTGTCTCAATCTAGCATCTGATAAACCTCTAATGAGGTGTTGCTACTCTATGACACTTTCCATCCAGTATGTCAGAACAAGAAATAAATGGAGAAAGCAGAAAATTGCTCAAGGAATGTCTAGCACACGCTCAGCATTCATGAGTTAATCCATATATTTAAAATTTTTTATCCATATATTTTTTTTTCATTTTTTATTGTTTAATTTTAACACAGGTTATATTACATATTTTCATCATCAGATCAGTTTAGATTAATACACATAGGTGTATAAGATTGATCAAACAATTAAACATTAACCCTTCTAAATCAACATTATTATTATTTTTTTCTTTTCCCCTTTCTTTTCTTTGAAAGCTGACATATTGCATATTGTCCTCACAATCGTTCTACAGAGTACAGTGTGTGGGCATGACCCACCTCCCTATTGATGTTGCTTAGAAAAAAAAAAGAAAAAGAAAAGAATATACTTCTCTTTGGACTAAGAGGAAGCAAGTACATGTATAGTCAAATGTTCTGCAATTGCAGTGGGCCACCAGTGAAGCTTGTGATGTTGGAGGCTATTGAATCTAAGCCTCCTAAAGCTCGTCTCACCAATCTAGCTCTGTGTTTCATGCATTGTAATTAAGCATTTTTTTTTTCCTGCTGGGTATCCATATATTTTAAACAATAAATATAAATCATTGTCCCAATAACTTACTGTCAGTATAGGCTGACCTTTCCTAGATACTATCAAAAAATAAATCTAGACTGGTGAGGCCATAAGATAGCTCAGTAGAATAAGTGCTTGCCGGGTAAGTTCAGGGTCCTGAGTCCAACACCGGGTACTGTAAAAATGAATAAAATAAAATAAATCTAAAAAAGTATAGGCTTTCATTTTATCTGTACCATGAGATTAATACTAGGAAAGGTATAGAGGTTAAGATATTTATATGAATTCATAAAAGAATAAAGGTCATAGGAGAAAATTTTAGATACATAAAAAACACATTACAATTAGCGGCTGTATCTGTATCTATCTATATCTATGTTTATATCTAAATCTACATCTATCTGTCTGTCCTCTATCTATCTATGTATCTATCTATCTATCTATCTATCTATGTACCTAATCATCTTCGCCACTTTCTCATGACTGGACATAATACTCAACACTCAACAAATTAAAGAAGGGAAATGTGCTTTAATTCATGTTAGTAGTCCACAGTCAGACAACTATGGCACGGTGGCAGGGCCATGCTGGAGGAAAACGGTCTAGCTTACAGCAGCAGAAGCAAAGATCAAGCAGGGAAAAGAGAAAGGAGCCAAAAGACGAGGTGTGTCCTTCCAGGGAAAGCCTCCAGTAGCCCATTTTTTTCTGACGAGACTTGTTTCCAAGTGGCATTCAGTTCTAACATGCTTCAAGGACACTGACTGGTATTAAACCCCATGATCTGATCACTTTCCAAAGCCCACCCTTCTGCCTTTGAATTTTCGAGAGGACATGTAACATAAACTATATAATATACAGTAATATTATGTAGCATATTATAAGATAGTTATATTATAGCTCAAGTATTTATAATATATAGTTATAATGTAATATCTGTGTAAAACTATAATGTAAAAATTGCCCATTTAGTTTTGAACACTACTGATACAAAATGAAAATACACGTAAAATATAACCAAAGTGAATTACATAATTTCACTAGTAAAGAAATGATCATAAGTTTTTATATGATATGTAATACACATTAACTTTTCAAATTCCTATAATAAAAATTGATATCAGAGTTATCAGCAATATTTAATAATAAAGGACAACGCAGTAACCATCTTAATGATCTGAAGCCAAGTATTTGCTGAGATTTATTCAGCAAACATCACTAAATAAGCATTAGTTTTTAAAATACCTAATGATATATAAAGATAATTTAGATAATTGAAAATGCACAAAATTTCTAAACTCTGCATAATTTATGTAAAGAACGAATGAACAACTTTATAAGTATTTCTAAAATGGAGAAAAACGTAGTTTTTCCATTATTATAGTGGAAATCAATGAAAGGAATAGAGTTTGGTGAGAAGTATCCTTAGCATACATTGAGATATGAGGCTTTGAAATAAATTGCAAATATATAAAATAAATTAGAATGAGAAATAAAGATAAATATAAAAGAAAAAAAAAGGAAAGAAAGAGAAACATTTTATAAGACTGACATCAAACTAGCAATTGAAAAAAAAAATGTGCATACTGGGGAGATAGCTCAGAGGCACAAGTGCCTGCCTGGAAAGTGCAAGATCCTGAGTTCAATTCCTGGTTTTGCAAATAAATAAATAAATAAATAAAGTAGCAATTGATCTATACTACAGTAAGCATTTACATTTAAAGTTTTCTTAAAAGAATTGAATATATTTTTAAATTATTATAATTAGAAAGATGAAAGAATATTATTTTACGGACAAAAGGCACACATTTTCCATTTAGGAGAAAATCAGAAATATATACCTTACAAATACAAGTACTTCAAACAAAATGTGTCTTTTTTTTTTTTTTTTTTCTTTTTGAGACAGGGTCTCGCTATGCAGCTCACGCTAGCCTTGAGCTCACTTTTGTAGCCCAGGCTGGTCTCGAACTTGCACCAATCCTCCTGACTCAGCCTCCTAAGTGCTGGGATTACAGGCGTGAGCCACCACGCCCGGCTAAAATGTGTCTTTTGAAAGCTCTTTTCAAATACAAAAGCAAATGAAGATATCTACCACTTTGATTTATGAAAAATTATTTGGTATTCTCTAGATTAAGTTTCCTTTTCAGGACATGGGTCTAATTTGACATATTACTGAAATGTAGTGGACAATGAGGAATGTGATAAATATGAAGTTATTTAATGAGTTTCAATAAATTAGAAAATGAAGCACACACTATAAGTATCTTAATCAATCCATATGCTAAAGGATTGTCTTTTTACTTTTCTGAACTAAAGGTCATCAAATTTAATTTTACACTTGAATTTGTGCAACCTCAAAATGTGCGCTGGTGCCCATGTATAATTCAAGCAGCTTGGAAGCTGAAACAGGAGGACTGCTGTGAGGTCAATAGCCAGTGTGGGCAAGTTCATGGACAGCCTGCACTACATGGTGAAACTCCATCTCAAAAAAATAAAGCTAAACTTAAATTTTCAAACCTCTAATTTATGGCTATAGTGATTCCAAAGTACTGAAAATCTGAGTGACATAAAACTGATAGTGAGTGTTATTAGGTAAGTTTGATTTACTTGATCAACTTTTAGAGAATGTTGAAGAAAAATGTGATTAATGAATAGATTATGAGGGCCAGGGCTATTGCCCAGGAGTTTGGGGCCTGTCTGGCAAGTGCGAGGTCCTGGTAGCAAAAGCAAAACAAAACAAGAAAAAAACCTACAAAAATACACTATAAAATTATAAATTTTGACAGTATCATCTCATCTAATTGGAAAAATTGAACTGAAATATGCAAGGAGAGTTAGTGGAAGTGGATGTGTGTGAAGTTTCCAGGTTTTTAAAACAAATATGGAATGAATCAATGTCTTTAAAATCAGTAGTAAAACTTACTATTTTAAAATTAAACAGTTCACATGCAGAAGGAAGAGTAGATCTAAATAGCTCTCTTAATCCCTTTTAAGATATCAGAAGTTCTAGAATAATTAGGTTACTCATCAGGTAGAGGACTATTGAATGGAGTGTTTAAACAAACATAGAACAACTCAACATGCTGAGAAAATCATTTAGAATGCAATATTAATATGCACAGTGAAATTTAAAGAATTGTCAGTCCACGTATAAAACAAATTGGGGACTGAGAGAAGTCAAGAAACATTTCCATTTGAACCAGCTCATAAAGTGTAATGCTGATTAAAGAAAATACAGGTCTAACTACGTATGTGTTTGGTATGAGAATGTGCCACTCCAAATGTATTTGGAGATCAAGACAAAGTATAGAATAACATACATCATCTACTGACATTTTGGAAAGCTGAACAGGAGTTACTATGGGCTTGGTTTGAAAGTATGTAATAAAAGATCCTTGAAAACTATAAGAAAACATGGTCTTCACAGAATTTGTAGAAGTGCAAAATTATTGAATAAAAAATGAGGTAAAACTGATTCTTGAGGGAGGCATTAGGTTAATCACTAGACATAATGATTACTTCTTTATGGAGGGCTTCCATCGTGTCAGATTCAAATTAACATCACAAATAATTTTGTGATGTTAAATTTAACAACTTGTAATAAAATATTATTAGGCACACTAGGAAAGAGCTGCCATGAATGACACCCTCAAAGCCTGGAGTATAAAACTTTTAAGAACACAAATTAAATATGACTTATTTTTGTTTTTTTCTAAATATGAGAAACATCTTTCTAACACACACAAAATAAAACCATACTCAAAGACCACTAGAATGGAAAAAAATAAAGTTTTGGAGCTTTCATGAATGAAATATTAAACAGCTGATACCAGCAACCAATATGTAATTTTCAGTGGCAGGGGTAAAGGCAGTGAGTGGATAGTATCATTTCTTCCGGCTGCTCCCAGCGGTATGAGAGAGGCAGTGGAATGTATTGAGAGGTGGGCCAAGTCCACGCAATGAATGGAAGGGCAATATTCCACCTACCCTGCCACACTGCTCCCAATGTTGCAGGAAAAAAGGGGGAAGTGGAAAGCAAACAGGCTTTGGCTGTCAGCACAGTGGTGACCATGAGAATGAGTAGGTTGACAGCTCTCCCTTTGCCCTGCCTCCAGATTAATGGGATAGAAGAATGATGTAGCAGTGAAGTAGAACAGATAAGGTTGCTCAAGGGCAAGAGAGGCCAACTCTACACAGCACTGGATTCCCCGTTGTGCTATCTCAGTGTCAGTGTGTTACAAAATTAGGAGAGTCATGCAGAACAAAATCAGGGTAAAGACTTGGGAAGCATACCAAGGGACACCTAGAAAAGTTCTGGCTAAGATCTCTCACCCAGCCCTCATGATTAAATGTATGAAAAGAACAGCTACAATATTTTCTCAGTTTGAAGGCTATGGTAGATGTTACTGTTAGTATAGAACTATAGTTATATTTGCTAAAACTAATTGTTGCTTTTATATCAACATTGTCAAAGTCTGAAGTCATAAGCATTACTATACAGCCCGGTACCAAAGGACTAGGAACTGAGGAACTAGATAGCAAGTTCTCATCTTTAGCAAACCAGACTGTAAGATCTTAGGAGAGGCACAAAGCCAAGAGGTAGCCAGGCCAAGAAGACATCTTTAATGAGTAAGTGTTTTAGCGTGAAGCTGCAACACAAGTGACAAACCTACTTAGCAGGCAAGTTACAAGCATCAATTTGAATAAATTAAAATAATACAGCAGAAAATAACACAATACAGAGGTAAAATTCAAACCCAAACCTCCAGTCTCATAGGACAAGTCCAGAGAACAGCTAAATAAAGGAAATCAGGAGCTGCCTATCTGCGTTATCTTAAATACAAAGTACAAAGTAAAAGAGCAATATAGAAACAGACTATTGAGGTTTGAGAGAAAATCAGACCAGAAATACTCACATTAAAAAAATGTACAGTCATAATGAAAAACTTCTCAAGTGATTATAGTGGACACAGAAAAAGTGAGTAGAGATGTTTAGGAAAATTATAGAAACCATGAATTTCCAGCCTAGAGGAAAAAAAGAAATTCATGAACTAGATTAAATTATTTAGGAGTTTAAAGTGCCATAGAAATTATAAACTGCCAAATGAAGCAAAGTGAGTAGAGATTATTAGTTCTAGAAGACAGGATCATAGTTTCCATTTAAGAAAAGAACGTTTTCTTAAAATTAAAAAGGAGCTACAAAAAATCAATTGAACAGCAGCAAGATAATGCAACGAACAGCATAAGGTTGATTAGAGTCAGTGAAAAAGCAGAAGGAAGCAGGATGCACTAGAAACCATTTCACAGAAGTAAAAAGAAATGACCTCAAATAAACACCCTAATGGCAAAGCCCAAACTTCTGAAGAAGAAGCAAAACAAGCATGGAGATTGCGTTGGAAGAAAATTATAAAGGTCAGATAAAAAATTTATGTACAACAGAATAAAAAATAGAAAGAATCAGTGAATAGAAAAAGTTAGTCTTAAAAATTAAATAAAATTGATGAACTCCTAGCCAACCTTATCCAAACAATGTAGGAAAAGACTAAAGTTGATGCAGTTAAGAATGAAAAGTGTTTTTTGTATGGATGTAGGATGGGTAGTATGGTTGTACTGCTGATTTCTGCTGCTCTACAGAGGACAGCAATTGGTGTTTGATTTTTTTTTTTTTTTTTTTTTTTTGTGGGACCGGGGTTCAAAGTCACGACCTTGCACTTGCCCAGCAGGCACTTGTGCCTCGGAGCTATCTCCCCAGCTCCCAGTGTTTGAATTTTTTTTGTGTGTTCATTTTAATTTCTTATAAACTTTTCTTCTTCATCATCTTCTTTTTCTTTTATTTTTAATAATTTTACCTGCATATCTGTAATAATATAAGCAGTTAAACTGAAGACAACATTATGCAATACAGCAACCATTGCTGAATTTCTACTGTTTTGTTTGGTGAAGTTCCATATCATTTCTAATGTCTTGTTTTTCCTGTTATGTATTCCTATTGGATAATAATGAAAGGAATAAAATATGTGAAGTCATAATGGAATGTGCAGAAAATTAGATGGTCAACGACCTATATCGAGAATCTATCCTAAAATGAGATAGAGAGCACAGAAAAGGTAGATAAATTCCTAGATAAATATGAAATACTGAAACTTGATCAATTATGTAGAAATCCAAAACAAACCAACACCAGTCAAAAAAAGTTGAGGATGAATTTACAAACCAACCAACAAAGAGGGTCCCAAGACCTCATGGATTCAATGCTGAATTCCAAAAGTCATTTAGAGAGGATAAAATGCCATTACTTACCAGACTCTTTAATAAAATTGATGGGAAAGTCATATTCTTAAAGTCATTGCTGCACGTAAATATTATTCTGATACCAAAAGCAGAGAAAAATTCAGCCAAAACAGAGAATTACAAAGAAATTTTTCCAATGAACATAGTGGCAAAAATCCTTAATAAATTCCTGGCAAACATGATGCAGCAAATCATCAAGAACATTGGCTGAACTTGCAGAAGTGTTTCAAAATACAAAAATAAAAAGGAATATAGCGCATAAATAGAACAAAGGAAAAAAATCACATCGTCATCTCAATAAATGCAGAAAATGCACTTGACAAAGTATAAGATCTTTCAAGATTTTTAAAATAGCTCTAAAGAAAACAGGAATAGATGACTTTGACTTAATACACAAATTACAAAGTCAACACTCAAAATAACATTCTGGTAAATAAATGAAAAACAGAAAAACAAAAGAAACAACTTCACCACGTCATTCAAAACTCTGGGCTATGTATGAATCAATCTAATGACTGAAGCTAATGAACTTTATATTGTAAATGACAGTATTGTGAAAAAGGAATGTGAAAAAGAGATATAATAAAATGGAAAATTATCTCTTGTTCGTGGGTAGGAAGAAACAACAAAGTATAGTCACCTAAGGAGAAAACATTCTCTCAAGCTTGCAGAGAGAACAAACTGGTCAAACAATGGCTGTGACTCATCCAGATGGCTGACACTGACAACAGTTCTACAAAGAACTGTACATGGTTTCTTTTTTTTTTTTTTTTAATAATTATTTATTTATTTATTTATTTATTTTTTCTTGTTTCAGAACCTTTATTTGTTTATTCACTCACTTTTATGGCTGGCTTAGCCCGCTCTGAGGGCAGGGCTGGCGCAGCATGTGGTGCTGGGGATCAAACCGGGGTCCCTGAAGCCGCCCAAGCTTTCCCAAGCAGGCACTTTAGACCACTGAGCCATCCCGCCGGGCCCCTGTACATGGTTTCAAAGTTAATTCTAAGGGGATTTGACTGACCTTGGGAGATACAAAAGTTACATGTTTTGTTATATGAGTATTGCTTTAACTTGCTCTTAACCACCCAGCTGAAAAGTTTATCCACGAGGCATAAAAAACTAAAGTTAGATTAGTATGCTGAGCTGTAAAAGGCTTAAATCAATAGCTTCCATCATTGCCAGTTTTGCCAATAACCCACTTTGATTATGGAACACTGGATTATGTATACAACTAATTTCTCTTAGTTCAATGAGAAGAAAATTTTTTGTACCAATAATGATTACAAAAATTATCATGCCTACATCCTGTGCTCTATATAACTACTAGGAGTACAACAATATACATTGTATCAAATACTGGAAATGTACCACTAATGTGTTTTGAAACTGTCACGTTGTTATTTCTTATTAAATGCAACTAAAACAACAAAATTCATATGTATATGTGTATGTGCATATATATTTCAGTCTTATTCATATCAATAATATTGATCACAGAACTCTAGAAAGCATTCCTAAAATACACTTTGAGCCATAAGATCCTAAAAACAGCAACAAAAATTCTAGACAACAAAGTTAGTGTAGTGATATTGCAATACAAAAAATTGATTACTTGATGAAAAATTATTTTATTGATAAAATGCAGATGCAAGGACCAATACAAAAGATTAGAAGATTCAGATCCTGTTACAAACATACTCAGACACCCTATCATTGTGCTTAACAAAAACACCAAACACCTTCAATGGAAGAAAGATAGCTTCTTTAATAAATAGTGCTAGATTTTATGAACAAAGTCCCAAGTTCATGCAAAATGTCATAAAGAATGAATAGTTGGGATCTCATCGTGTTAAAACAACAACAACAACAACAAAACCCTTTTGCCTTACAAAGGAAAATACCAACAGATCAAAGAGAAAACACAGTAAAGAAGTTTTGGCCACTGCTCCTGTGGTAAAGAAGTAATACCTGGAGTCTATAAAATAAGCCAATATCCAAGATGTAAGGACCTAATCTAAGAATGAAAATCTGAAATCAATAAAAATTTCTGAGACGAAAATAGAAACAGAATTAAATATATAAAAAATGTTCAAAACCACTGATTATGTGAATAATGCAAATTAAAACAAACCAGAGATTCCATCACACTCTAGAAATAATGGCAATTATCAAGAAATTGATCAATAACAATTGCTGCCATGACTTTTTTGAAAATAGAAACATCAATTTACTGTTGTTGGAAGGATAGACTTGTACAATTACCATGGAAGTTATTACGGGGATTCCTCCATAGAGAGAGGTTAAATTTGACTCCCCTCCTTGGTATATTTCCAAAATAATTAGGAGCATCATGTTTGAAATTCATATATATATATATACATATATATATATATGTATATATATATGCATGCATATATGCCATTAAGAATAAATATAAGATATTTAAGATATTTCTAGGTAAATGGACACACTTGAAACTTAAGAGAAATAAATCAGACACACTAATGTAAATTTTACGTTATTTCTCTTGAGTAATTGAGTATAAGTACAGACCAAATTTATACTACATATTGTGAAGCAGAAAAAATATATTTGTATCGGAAAAGGAGCTAGGGAGGGAGGGAGGTAAGGAAGGAGAGGAATATAAGAAAAGAAGGGAAAATAGGGTGAGGGAAAGCTTTTGTAAATAAGTAATAGCAAAGAGGTTGAAGGGAGGAGAGGGGAATGGGATAAAAGAAGGAAGATATGTTATACATAGTTACAAATATCTCATGAAAGGTGTGATCATTATGTATATCTAAATTGTACCAACAAACTTAATTTTAAAAACCAAGACACCCAGAAGATGACAGATGTTAGTGAAAGCTTCCAACTACCTCAACAAAATTGTCAGACTAAAATAAATCAATAAAACTTTATATCTCATTTATTAAGGTGAAACTCTGGTGATGTTTTATATTAATATATTATATCACATCTAAATATAATACACATTTTGTCTATACTGGATTTTATTGGTTACTTTCCTCTCATTGCTAAGGCACAATACCTGAGATATAAAATTACGGAAGAAACGTTATATTTACTCACAGTTTGCAGAGGTTTCAATCCATAATAGGCTGGCTCCAAACCATAGTGTCACATGGAAAAAGTTAGCAGTTCATCAGAGTGGAAAAGAGCAAGAGCGAAAAGGATGGAACAGCAGTGATAGCAGCAAGGCCAAGCCTCTCTCCCTGCATTATATTGCATTTGGGCTATCTGCTCCAGGTTAGGCATAGAGCACACACCCATATCCCAGGAGCTGTCACACTCATAGTCTCAAGGTTGAATCATGGCTTAATCACATAGTGTAGATGCTGCCCCATCACTACATGAGGCTTTTGAATGACAACCAGGCACAAACCATAACAGATATTTTGCCATGCTTATCTAATCTATTTTATATATAGCATGCACAATTATATGATTATGCATATCAAAGCATAGCATATATTGACTTATTATTACAATGGATTACATGAGATTTACTTATATTTTTATTATACATGTGTGCATCAGTGAAGGTCTACTACAGTCAGAAATAGGAGGATGCAAAATGTCTACGTACTGGAGATCTGAAGGATCGTGTCAAATGATTGGGACCCACAGAAATATTACACACAAGTCCATAGGAAGGATTTGCACTGAAAATATCCAAGGGCTAGAGACAGAGAGCAGAAAATCTGTGCAGGAAGTGTTGGGGATCTTTGCCAGAAGATGCATCCACACTCAAAGCCAGGAGATGATGTCCAAGATGAACACAAAGATTGGGCTCTCCTGAAGGAAGAAAGCCGCTAAATCTCCTTTGAAGAAAAGTATTTCCTCCAGGAAAGTCAGCAGTGTGCAATCTCCCTCTCCTGCCCTTTTATGTCATTCCTGCAACAATCCTCCGCTGACCTTTCTAAGCCCAGAACACAGTGACTTGGCTCAGCTGGGCATTCGCATTCAACTTGACTGCTAATTAGTACACCACAATTTAAAATAAATATTTGCTCCACAATTCAAATATGTAACACTTTAATCAGGCTAATGACATCAAAAATTATTCTAATAAAGTTAAATCAGGTTATTCATAAAGAGCAAAACAGATTGAGCCAGATGTTATACTGTATCTCGTGAGTTTGTATGGCAGTCAAGGAATCCAAGAAATACCAATCTTAGTTGTTAACCAACGAGAGGATACAAACATCTTCTTCCAACCTTTCAGAAGGATATAAACAAACCTTTTACATTTATTCAAAAAATTCATCCTTAAGAACACAAGGGAGGGGCCTGGATCGATAACTCTGTGGCACAAGTGCCTGCCTGGCAAGTGCAAGGTTGTGAGTTCAAACCCCAGTCCCCCAAAACAAACAAACAAACAAACAAACAAACAAAAAATACACAAAGGAGCTGTATACATCTATTTTCTCATAGTTCAATGAGAAAAAATTTGGTTGTACCAATAATGATTTGAAAAATTGTAACACCTACACTCTGGGCTCTGTATAACTAGGAGGAGGACAACAATATGCATTGTATCAAATAGTGAAATATGCTACTAATATATTTTGAAAGTGTCACATTGCTATACATTGTTATTTATTATTAAAAGTAATAATAAATATTTCAAAAATAATGGGATAAATATCATGAAATAATTATACATCTAACATGTATTTAAAAATAAAGAGTGAAATTTCACTAAAAAAAAAAAAAAAAAGGAAAATCTCTTTGGAACTTTCTATTTGGATAAAAATAAATTTCTCTAAATAAAGATAAGAACAGATTCTACCCACCAGATATTGCCAGGTCTAGCTGTCTGTGCTCAGCTTGAAGAGTGCTGGAGAGATCTGGTAGACTAGGCCATCACTCCAGCATTCATTCCCAAGTTTGCTGATTCTCACCATCTCACCTGGCCCTCAGGATTATCAGGAGATTTCAAAGTCTTAGCATCACCCCCTCCACCCACACACACAAGCCTTCCTGTAGGAATTTGCTGAATCTGGCTGACCCTCTTTACTTTAAAGAGTACTGGGCAATAATCACTACCACAGGGACCTGCAGGTCTGGGCTGAGCACTACCCTGCACCAATCCACCATCAAGAGAGCCTGGTACAACTTCAGCCTGTGCTCATTATCACCGGAACCCTCTTGAACAGGGCTTGCCCCTCCCCATGAGGTAGAAACCACATTGAATGTAACCCAGCAAGCACTTTGTTGAGCCCACCCTGCTGTCCCACTCTCCTGAGAGCCCTGCTGACCTACACCCTGTCCATCTACCATCATTGCAAAACATGGCAAAGGAAGGAGAAAAAGGAAATCTCAGACCTCAAGCCAACACAAAACAAGTCCAGGTGACAAGGTGATAGGAGTACTTGTAAATCACACACCTGAAATTTCAGAGGTGACAGCACCTGAAGTAAAGGTACAACTCCATCAGGAGATAGAGGAAATCAGATTGAAAATAATCTCTTTGGTAAAAAAAAAGGCATGACAACAATCATGAAAGAATTGTTTCATACATCTAAGAAAGACAGACAAAAATAAAAAGAAATAGGAAAATGATGAAAAGTTGAATAAAAAATACAAGCAAGAATTAGAATGCAAAGGCCAGCAGTATAGCTCAGCAGATTAATTGCTTGCTTAGGGAAATGCAGGGGCCACTGTTTGGTTCCTGGCCCCACCTGCCATGCCAGCCCTGCTCTTGAGCACTGCTGAGCTTGCGGTGGAGTCTAGGTATGTTGGCGCATGCCTGTAATCTCAGCACTTGGGAGATACAAGCAGAAGGATCACTATGAGTCAGTAGTGAGACCCTGTCAAAAAAATAATAATTAGAATGCATGAAACAGGTTCAAAGGGATGTGCAGGACATTAAGAGTTCCACTGAAAGCTGGGAAAAGTGCTTTAATGAAACAGAAGATAGAATTGCAGACCTTGAATGTAGAGTTGGAACTGGGGAGCAAGAAATGAAACATCTCTTAAAAATAATAAGAAACCAGTAAATAACAATACAACAGCTGAAAGATGGTGCATAAGATAATAATACAAGACTACTAGGTATCAGAGAGGCAGCTGGAGATAACACAAAAGACGTAGAAAGAATGTTTGAAGAAATAGCAGCAGAAAATTTCCCAAGCATGGGAAAAGAAGCTGATATACAGAGAACTGAAGTATATAGAACTCCAACTAGCCATAATCAAGATAAATTATCACCCATACATGTAGCGATCTAGATTCCAGAAATTTAGGAAAAGAATAGAATATTAAAAGCTGTAAGAGAGAAGAAACAGATGACCTATACTGAAAGCCCATTAGAATCATGGCAAAGTTCTCAACACTGGTGATAAAATCAAGTAGACATTGGAGTTTCCTTTCAGGTCATAAAAGGAAACAACTTTCAGTGCTGACTCATGCACCTTGCAAAACTATCTAGAAAATTAAGGGAGAGATTAGACATTCCCAAGAGAAAAAAATAAAACTGAAGAAATTCATAACAATCAAACCAACCCTACCAAGAGTAGTGACAGCTGCTTTAGAAAGCAACAAAGATGACCATAACTTCAACAATAATAGAAAAGTGTGAAGAAAGCATAGCAATCAACTAAGCAAAGGGAAAACACAGACATCTTATTGTAGAAAATCAACAGGACCAAGATAATCAATACATATCAGTTATAGCTATTGTTATGGTTTGTGTATAGTTGTTCCTCCAAAGCCTCATGTAGCCATTTGGTGGGACATCTAGAGTTTGAGAATAACTCATGATTAATTGGGATTATGGGTGATCCAGGGTTGGGATTATAGGTCTGAGTACTGCTGGGATTATGGGTGTGGCCTGAGGTGGATAGCCAGAGGCAGAGACCCTGAATGTAATGTAAGAGAGACAGAGAAGCAGACTCTCTCTGCTGCCTCTGTTGCTATTGTTGCTGCTCTGCCTCCATGAACTGCTGACCTCTGCCATGTGCCTCTCTGCATTGGATTCAGCTGAGTGTGGACTGACACCTCCAGTAACTATGAGCTAAATAAACCATTCCTTCTTTCATTTTGGATGAAAGTGGAAATAAAAGACAAGAGAAACTACAAGAACTGCAGAAATACATGGAAATTAAACAATAGTCTTCTCAAACACCAGTGAGTTACTGATGAAATTAAACAAGATATTAAATGATATGTACAGTTTAATGAAAATTTAAACACCACCTACCGGAATTTATGGGATTCAATGAAAGCAGTTCATAGATGGATGTTTATAGCTCTGAACTCACACATTAAGAACACAGAACGGGAACAAATAAATACCCTCCTGGATCACCTTAATCAACTAGAAATAGAAGAGCAAATGAAATCCAAAGCCCAAAGACAGAAGGAAACTACAAAGATTAAAGAATAAATTAATTCAATTGAGAAAAAGAAAACAATATAAAGAATTAATGACTCAAAAAGCTAGTTCTTTGAAAGATTAAATAAAATTCATAAGCCCCTAGAAAACTTCATCAAAAAGAGGAAAGAAAAGACCCAAATTCAAACAATAAGGTTGAAAAGGGTGAAATTACTACAGACCCGGCAGAGATTCAGAGGATCATAAATAACTACTTTGAGAATCTTTACTCTCACAGAATCGAAGACAGAAGAAATGGATAGATTCCTCGAAAAGTACAAGTTACCCAAACTCATTCAAGAAGATATAAGAACTCTCAATAACCTGATAACAGCCATTGAAATACGAAATATAATAAAAAGTCTATCAACAAAGAAAAGTCCGAGACCTGACAGATTTACCACTGAATTCTACAAGAAATTTATAGAAGACATAATGCCAGCACTCCTCAAACTTTTCAATGAAATCGAAAATGAAGCAATACTTCCAAAATTATTCCTAGAGGCAAGTATTACATTGATACTAAAACCAGAGAGAGATATACCTAAAAAAAGAAAACTACAGGACAATTTCTTTCATGAACATAGATGCAAAAGTTCTAAATAAAATCCTCGCCACTAGACTACAACAAATGATCAAGATTATACATCATGACCAGGTAGGATTCATCCAAGGCATGCAAGGATGGTTCAATATACATAAATCCATAAATACAATACATTATGTTAATTGAGCCAAATCCAAAAATCACATGATCAACTCAATTGATTCAGAAAAGGCCTTTGACAAAGTCCAAAACTCATTCATATTTAAAATCCTACAGAAACTTGGAATAGAGGGCCTCTACCTCAACCTGATAAAAGCCATCTACAAAAAACCAACTGCTAACATAATTCTAAATGGGAAAAACCTGAAGTCTTTTAGTCTCAAATCTGGCACAAGACAAGGATGTCCTCTATCACCACTCCTATTCAATATAGTTCTGGAATCATTAGCTACAGCCATTATACATGAAAGAAAAATAAAAGTAACAAGAATAGGTAAAGAAGAAATAAAGCTATCACCATTTGCAGAAGACATGATAGTCTACTTAGAAGACCCAAAAAAACTCCACTAAGAAGCTACTAAAATTAATACACAAATTCAGTAGCATAGTAGGTTACAAATTCAACACACAAATTTCAGTGGCATTCCTCTACACAGATAATAAGCACACTGAGAGGGAAATTAGAGAAACAGTACCTTTTATGATAGCACCCTAGAAAATGAAATACTAAAGCATCAACCTAAGTAAGAAAGTTGTATTGGGAAGGGTTTTTTTTTTTTGTCTTTTTGAGACAGGGTCTCACTCTGCAGTTCAGGCTGGCCTTGAGCTCACTTTTGTAACCCAGGCTGGTCTCAAACTCACACCGATCCTCCTGCCTCAGCCTCCCAAGTGCTGGGATTACAGGCGTGCGCCACCACGCCTGGCTGGGAAGGGTTTTATTTAGAGGAACAGAATGGATATAATATAAGGAATGGATATTAACACAAAATGTACAATCTATAAGGAATTATAAGATTAGCTTACAATAGCCAGCCACAGAGTCAGATGAGGAAGTGCGCACAGGGCTTCTACATGCTCCAGACTGAAGAATTGAATCCTGAGGTCTGGACTTCACTGCAGCACTCCATGTGAGTCTCTGTTGGCTGATGGGTCTGCGATGGCAGACTGAAGTATCTGTAATGGATGCTGCAGAGTTTGCGATGGATGGCGAAAGATCCAAGCTGGAGACCGAAGAGTCTGCACTGAAAGCCAGAAAATGAAGTCCAGTCTGAATGCAAAGATTGAAGTTTCTCCGACGAAGTGAAATGTTGACTCCTTCAGCTCTTTAAAAAGTTTTTTTTTTTGTGCTCAGTCATTCTGATGTGGTCCTATTGCTCCCTAGGGTAGAACCAATCATAACTCAGGATGGGCCCTTGATCCCACTCTAGGGAGAAAGCCAATCATATCCTAGATAGGCCCTGGTCTTGCTGCAGCCTCCCTGTACCCCAGAATGGGGCTCCCACCAACAGGGAACCAGGCCACTGAGTCATTCAGCCAAGATGACACATTGCATCAACCACTACAGAAGTAAAAGACCTTTTCAATGAAAACGATAGTATTTGAAAAAAGAGATTCTACAAGATTTCAGAAAATGGAAAGATATTCCATGCTTCTGAAGAGGAAGAAACAAAATTGCGAAGATGGCCATACTCCCTAAATTGTTATACAGATTTAATGCAATTCCCATCCAAATACCATCAACATACCTCACAGACCTGGAGAAATCATTCCTAAAATTTATTTGGAACCAAAAAAGACCCAGAATACCAAAGAAAATTCTGGCCAGCACACATAGGGCAGGAGGCATTACAATTCATTACCTAAAGTTATAATACAAAGCTACAGTAATAAAATCTACATGGCATTGGCAAAGAAAATAAATCTGAGGATCAGTGGAATAGATTAGAAGATGTAGCAGCAAATACAAACACATTCAGCCACCTTATTTTTGACAAAAGCGCCAAATACGCTTACTGGAAGAAAAATATACTCTTTAACAAATAGTGCTGGAAAAACTGGCTCTCTACATGCCAAAAACTAAACTTGAACCAAGTCTATCACCATGCACTAAACAAAAGTCAAAATGGATTAAAGATCTAAATATTAAAAGAGAAACAGTAAATTTCCTAGAAGAGAAAGTGGGAGAAAATCTTGAAGACATCGGGGTAGGCAAAAAGTTGATGGACAAAAATAAAAATGTACGTTTAATACTTGAAGGCATCAACAAATGTGACCTCCTCCAGCTAAGAAGTTTTTGCACGCCAAAATAAATTACCAACAGAGTGAAAAGAAAACCCACAAATTTCAAAAAGATTTTAACTAACAAGAACTCAGACAAAGGTTTTCTATCTAGAATCTACAAAGAACTAAAAATCATTAGGGTTCCAAAATTCAAAGACCAAATCCAGAAATGAGCATCTGAGATGAACACACACTTCACAGAGAAAGAAACACAACAAGCCTATAAATACATGAAGAACTGGTCCACATTGCCAGCGACCCATGAAATGCAAATTAAAGCAACACTGAGACACCATCTCACCCCAGAAAGAATGACTACCATACAGAAATCAACCAGCAACAAATGTTGGAGAGGCTGTAGTGAAAGAGGAACCCTTCTCCACTGCTGGTGGGAATGCAGATTGGTGCAACCATTATGGAAAGCAGTGTGGAGAATTCTTTAAAAAACTGGAATGGAAAATCTCATCCAATCCAGCTATCCCCCTACTGGAAATTTTCCCAGAAGAACTGAAAACATCATACCATAGCAATATCTGTGCAACTATACTTATAGCAACCCAATTTGCAATAACCAAGTCTTGGAAACAACCAAAAAGCCCATCATTTGAAGGAAGGTTGAAAAAGATGTGGTATTTTTATAAAATGGAATATTATTCAGCTATAAAGAATGATAAGCTGGAAGACTTCATATATAAATGGATATATTTTGAACATATGCTCATAAATGAAATAAACCAGACCTACATATGTAAATATCGTGTAGTCTCCCTAGTGTAAGAACTCTAAAGAAGTAATAAAGATGGAAGGGCATAACAGAGCTGAATGTGTTATGGATTAGACAATGAAGTGACTGGAAGCAGAAAAGAAAGGAAACATAGAAGGAGCAAAAACATGCACTTATGTACACAGGATGAATCTGATATTGGTCCTAAGAGCCTTCAAATGGTTTATCACAATGATCATAGCACCAGGCAACGCTAACACTATGCTTGGAATGCCTGTCATTCGGTCTATTAGATGTGTACTTCTTCTAATGTAAACTCAGTTACTGTTATACTCTCTCTCTCTCTCTCTCTCTCTCTCTCTCTCTCTCTCTTTCTCTCTTTCTCTCTCAAGTATATGGTTGGCTAACAACAACAACAACAAAAAAGGTATTAATGGAGAGTAAGAGATTGAGCAAAATGCCATAGGCTTGCCAGGCTACGATTTTGTACATCCTAGGATTTCTAAATGTCTACGTAAAAATGTGTACAGTTATTAGAATATTAATGATTGACAGAAAATATCAATAGCAAGCTAAGTCAAAGATGTTTGACATTTAGAAAGCCAATGATGTTAAGCTCAATTACCTGTGTTATAGAATAATAGCATCACGAAACTTCTCTGCTGGAAGGTTGAGAATGTAAGTTAACATACCAAATATTAGAGAAATATTAGAAATATTAGAAATATTAGAGCTATGAGGATAGCCCATATTTTGGCCCGAGCCCTTCAAGATCAGTAAGGACTCAAGACAGAAGAGAACCTGTGCTGTAATATCCTATAACTCAGTGGTGTCCCAAATTGTCTGGTCAAGGAGATTATGCAACCTCACAGGAAAAGGAATAATGAACTATAATGTGGTTAAGGAGAGTCATCTAGAGAAAAAAAAAAAAAAAAAACATTCTCTCAGGCTTCCACAGAACGCAAACTGGTCAAGCAATGGCTATGACTCATCCAGATGGCTGACACTGACAACAGTTCTACAAAACACTGTACGTGGCTCCAAATTTAAATATGAGGGGATTTAATCTTCAAAGCTACAAAAGATGAATGTTTTGTTATACAGGTCTTGCTTTAACCTGCCCTAGATCATCCAGTGGAAAAGCTTAATTATGAGGCATAAAACGCAGAGCTAGATTAGTATAATGAGCTGTAAAAGGCTTAAATGAACAACCTCTAACATTGCCAGGTTCACCAGTAACCTACTACAAATATGGAACATTGGACTACGTATACATCTGCTTCCTCTCAGTTCAAAGACAAGAATTTTTTTTCTTATTTTCTTTCTTTACCAATATCAGTTAGAAAATGTATCATGTCCACACCTCGTGCTCTGTATAACTATTATGAGGACAATATGCAATGTATCAAATATTGTGAATGTACTACTACCGTGTTTTGAAACTATCATACTGTTATTTCTTATTAAAAGTAATTAAAACAAAAAAATCATTTATAGGCAAAAAATGATAGGCTGAGGGCATCACAGGAGGTGGAAGCTCTCCATGCTGTGCAGCCTCAGAATTGCAAGGGAGAGAGACGTTGCCTTGAGAAGAAAATTGCAGAGTCCCAAGTTCAAGAATGGCAGCAGCGGCCACACCAGGTTCCAAAATGGCACTGACTTGGACAATTCCTTGGTGTCAGACTCAAAGTGTTCATCAATTCAGGCAATCGACCCCTATAACCAAGAGAGAAGGAAACCTGGATACTGATCTAGCTGTCAGCAGAACTTGGCTTCATTCACGTGGCAATGGTATTAGGTGCCCTCGATTTCAGAAGAAAGCCTCAGAGATCAGGCATTGTACCACTGCAAGTGCAGTGTATGAAACAGAGAATGAGAAGTCAATTCAGTGGAAACTATACAAGTTTCAAAAAGTGAGAAATGTGGATCATTTAAGGGAAACTGCAAAGAAGGAGCAGAACCAGCCTAAGAGAGAAGGGATGAACGTTACCAACAAGAGGGCTGTAGGGGCAGAGCCATGTAATGTCTTTGGAGCTCACAACTCAGTGCAGACTGCTTCAGATATTTCAGTTGGAACTATGGGATTTAATATTTGTCCTACTGGATTTTGGACTTATGTTGGTCCCATTGCTTTGTAGCCGCTGTTGTTTGCAAGTTTTGGTATAGTGCCTTCGAATGTTGAATGTGTTTAACTTTTCCTTTGTACAGGGGCTAATAGTTAATAATTTGCTTTGAATATTGGAGGAGACTTGGGACTTGACTTTTCAGAAATGCTGAAACTGTTAGGACTTGGGCAACTCTTAAAGACAGACTAAAAGTTCTTTTGCACAAAGGGATGTACATGAGCCTTTAGGGGTCCAGGGGAAGAATGTTACGGTTTGTGTGTAGTTGTTCCTCCAAAGCCATGAGGTGGGGACATCTAGAGTTTGAGATTCACTCATGATCCATTGGGATTATGAGTGATCCAGGGTTGGGATTATGGGTCTGAGTACTGCTGGGATTATGGGTGTGGCCTGAGGCAGAGAGCATGAATGTAATATGAGACAGAGAAACAGACTCTCTCTCTTTTTCTGCTGCCTTTGCTACTATTGTTACTATTCTGCCACCATGAACTGCTGGCCTCTGCCATGTGCCTCTCTGCTTTGGATCCAGCTAAGTGTGGACTGAATCCTCCAGTAACTGTGAGCTAAATAAACCTTTCCTTCCTTCATTTTGACTGTTAGGTTTTTGTCCCCAGAAATGAGAGAAGAGTAACTGAGATATCTATCACTGTAAATGACCTCAATTCCACAATCAAAAGAAGCAGACGAGGGGACCAGCCAGATAGCTCAATGGACTGAATCATTTGCTTAACCAGGTGTAGCAACCAGAGTTCAATCCCCAGTGTGCAGTTCTGGCCGCACCCACAGGGTATGCTAAAACAGTGAATGAGACTGTGTGTGGTGGTTCACACCTATAATCTCAGTGCTTGGGAGGCTGAAAACAGGAAGATCATTACAAGTTTGATCTGTGCAGTGAGGCCCTGTAGACCCTGTACTAAAATATATTTTAAAAAGAAGACTAGAAAAGTGGATAAAGAAAGAAAATCCAACAACATGCTGCATGCCAAAAACACATTTAACTAAAAAAAAAAAAAAAAAAATCAATGGGCTAAATATCAAAGAATGGAAAACAGTACTCCCTGTGATAGCAGCCAAGAAAGAAACCTTGGATATCTATTCAGGTTGCTGACAATGTCAACTTCAAACCAAATGTGATTAAAAGAGACAAAGATGGTCACTATATACTTAAAAAAAAACTGCAAGATTAAGAGATGACAATTATAAGCATATATATATATATATATATATATATATATATATATATATATCCAATGTAGCACCACCAAACTATATAAGACAAATTTTAACAGACATGAAGAAAATCTAATGAGCAATAACATAATTGTATTAGAGGATGTTAACTCCATATTGACACAGAAATACAGATTAACCATGCAAAAAATGGGCAAAGAAACAACACAACTAAACCAAACTTGTGAAGAAATGCACTTAGGAAAAAACTAAAAAGTATTCTATCCAAAAGCATCAGAATACATATTTTCTGAGATGCACTTGGGAGTTCTTCAAAATAGATCATGTCCTAGGACATAGAACGTGCTTAAGTAAATGAATTCACATTCTCTCATGAATATTATCTGACCTTAGCGCAATGAGATTTGATATTAGTGACAAAAGGAAAAGCGGAAGCTCTATAAACACATAAAAACTAAATAATACCCTTATGAGCAATCAGAGGATCATGGATGAAATTAAGGAAATTAATCAATATTTACAATCTAACAAAAATTCAGTTATAATTTATAGGAACCTGTAAGATGCAATGAAAGATGTCATTTTTTTTCTTTCTTTCTCTTTTATATTTTTATGGAAAGGCCTACAGGGTATTCAGGGACTCATTACTAAATCACACTCATAGTTATCGATCTGTTTACAGCCTCCCAAGATCTGGGATTACAGGCATGCACAAACACATTCAATCTCAACTAACTTCTCAGTGTGCCCCAGGTGGCAGGGCCAGCATGACAGGCCAAAGGATCAAACACCAGCCCCTGAATCTACTTGCAGGTACTTTAATACACTGAGCTATTTGGATGTCCTTCAAAGATGTCTTACGAGGAAAATTTATTGCAACAAATACTCACATCAGCAAAACAGAATGAGACCAAGTAAGCAATCTTATACTGCATCTCATACTAGAAAAAGAAGAACAAAGAAGGCAGATAATTATAGAGATCAGAACAAAATAAATGCAACTGAGATGAAGAAAACAATGCAAACAATTAATGAGTCAAATAATTATTTCTTTGCAAAAATAAAGAAAATTGATAAACACCTAGACTACCTCATTAAAAAAGAAAATTTCAAATTCATGTAATGAGGAATGAATAGTGTGAAATCACTATAGACTCTATAAAATTCAGAAGATTACCAATATTTATTCTCAAAAATCTTTACTCTCACAGAATGGAAAATGCAGAAAGAAATGGACAGATTCCTAGGTACAGATTCCTAGCTAAATTAAGAAGATGTAAAGCAGGGAGTGGTAGTGCACACCTGTAATCCCAGCACTTGGGAGGCTGAGGCAGGAGGATCAGTGTGAGTTCGAGACCAGCTTGGGCTACAAATGTGAGCTCAAGGCCAGCCTGAACTGCATAATGAGACCCTGTCTCAAAAATTCAAAATAATAATAATAATAATAAATAGATAGATAAATAAATCAAGAAGATGTACAAATTCCAAATAACCCGATATCAGCCAATGAAATTGTAAATGGCATGAAAAACCTACCAAAAAAGAAAATTCCAAGTCATGATGAACTCACAGTTGAATTCTAGAAGAAACTTAGGGAAGACCTAATGTCAACTCTTCTAGAGATCTGCTATGAAATTGAAAGGGGTGATATTTTCCCAAATTCACTAAGGGAACTAAATGCCAAATTCGTTTTGGTATCAGAGTATTACTCTCAAAGAATACTATAGGCAAATATCCCTAATAAGTACAGATGCAATTATTCTAAAAAAAAAAAAAAATACTAGCAAACAAAATGCAGGAAACCATCAAAAAGATTATATATCACAAACACTTAGGATGCATCCCAAGAAAGCAAGATGACTTAATATACACAAAACCAAAAATGTAGTAAACCACATGAACAGAACGAAAGATAAAAAAACACATATCGTCTCAACAGATGCAGAGAAAGCTTTATACAACACTCATTCATGATGAAAAAAATACAGAAAATCAGAATAAAGGTTCTTTACCTCAACATGATAAAAGACATCTATGGCAAACTAAAAGCCATCATCATACTTAATGGACAAAAATTGAAAGCTTCCACTTTAAAATCATTAATAATACAAGATTGTCTACTGCCAACATTCCTATTCAACAAAATTCTAGAAGTATTACCCAGAGCAATTAGACAAAAGAAAATAATGAAAGGAATAATGACTGGAAACAAAGAAGAGAAATTATCATTATTTGCTGGTGATGTGATACTGTACATGAAAATCCCAGATATTCCACTAAAAGATTGGTAGATTTAGTAAAAAGATTCAGTAGTGTAGCAGAATACAAAGTGAACACTCAAAAATGAGTAGCATTTCTGCACATAAACCACAAATGCAATAAGAGAGAAATTATGGAAACCATACCTTTCACAATAACACCAAAAAAAGAGAGAAAGAAATGTGTATTAATCTAACAAAGCAAGTAAAAAGGTTGCAAGTAAAAATTGTAGTACTCTGAAAGAAGAAATCAAAGAGGATTTTAGAAACTAGAAAGATTTTCTTTGCTCTTGTATAGGAAGAACCAACATTGTGAAAACGGTCACACTCCCAAAATTGTTATACAAATTCGATGCAGTCCTGATTAAAACACTGTTAGGACACCCTGGAGATATAGGAAAGACATTCCTAACATTCATCTGGAACCAGAAGAGACATAACTAGCAAAAATAATTCTGGGTAAAAAAGGAAAGGCATATATCTCCTTTTTCTCAGTTCAAAGAGAAGAAAAGTTTTTCTTTTTATTCTTTTCTTACCAATATCAATTAGAAAATATATCATGTCCACACTCCGTGCCCTGTATTACCATTATGAGGACAATATGCAATGTGTCAATTATTGCAAATGTACTACAAATGTGTTGTGAAACTATCATATTGCTGTTTCTTATTAAAAGTAATAATAAAAAAAGAAAAGGCAATAGGCCTCACAATTCCTTACTTGAAATTATACTACAAAGCTACTGTGATAATAGTATCACAGTAAAAAAAAATCACCGTGATACTGGCAGAAAAACAGACCTGTGCCAGTGGAACAGGTTAGAAGACGTACACACAACGATAAGCACATTCGGCCACCTTTTTTTTTGACAAAGGAGCCAAACAGTTTCATTGAAAGAAAAACAGCCTCCTTAATAACTGGTGCTGGAATTACTGGCTTTTTACATGGCAAAACCTTAAAAATCTGTCCATAGCTATCACCATATATAAAACTACAGTTAAAATGAATCAAAGATGTAAATATTAAAACGAAAACACTGCTGAACACAGTGGCCAATGCTCTGCTTGTGGGGCACACTGAGATGGCGAATGAGACCGGGCATGGTGCCACACACCTATAATCCCACAGTTTGAAAGACTGAAAACAGAGAACCAGAGAATCACTATGAATGTGGTCTAAGTAATGAGACCCTCTAGATCATGTACTACATACAGAAACACACCTAAACACACACACACACACACACATATACACACACACAACACAAAATCTTCTGAAAGAGAAAGTAGGTAGAAACCTTAAGGGCATAGGGGTAGGTAACACGTTCATGAACGAAAATCAAACTGCATGGGAAATACTTCAAAAATGAACAACTAGGATCTCATCTTATTAAAATGTTTCTGCACATCAAAACAAATCACCAACAGAGACAGAGAAAAAAATGCAAAATGGGAAAAACTATGTCAGACTCTCCATCAAACAAAGGACTCCAAACCAGAACATGTAAAGAATATTAAAAAATCAGGCCTCAAAATTCAAAGACCCAATCCAAAATAGGGCAACTGAGATGAATATACACTTGAGAAGCAAGAGATGTAAATGAGAAAAAAAAAAAAAA
>PVJA010020350.1:0-36897 GCA_004027025.1 Myocastor coypus | reverse complement strand
GGATCTGAAAGAGAAAATCTGATCTGAAGGATACAATAGACACAGGGAAAAGGGAATGGACGCCTTCAGAAGGAAAGAGATGTGGAGTTCAGGAGGACAGGAGAGGCACTGGGGAAAGATACGCATCTATGAGTGTAAGGAGAGTGTTTTGGACAACTGCACTGTACATTCCTGCTGGTCAATGGAAAGGAACAGTTAATGCTTTAGTTCGTTTGTCTCTCTTTTTTTTCAGTTGTTTAAACTTCTCTTAACTTCTTATGCATTTCTTTCTTTTTATCTTTTTTTTTACTTTACATGTATATATCTGGTAATATGCATAAGGTTGGAAGATAACAGTACATATGACAATAAACTGTGGAATTCATATTATATTTCTCAGTGAAATTCTATATCACATGTAATTTATTTGTTTTAATTGTAATTTGTACTCTGTTAAGAAAATAAAATAATTTTTAGCACAGGAAAGGTAAACTCGAAGGCTTCATAGATAAATAGATGTAAGAAGAAGCTATAATCATAAGTGAAATAAACAAGACACGTGCAAATGTATTGTCTCCCTGGAGTAAGAACGTGGAAGAAGAAATAAAACGTGAACAGCATTATAGATATGGTAAAATAGAAAGTAACTGAATTTAGGGATTGAACAACAAAGATGAGAGAAGGGAGAAAAGATACAAAAGATGAAAGGGGAAAATACATCGGAAATTCTACTGAAGAACCAAATTTTATACTCTGAAATACTTTTTGCTTTGTTTTGCAGCTTACTAATCTCTCTTTCTCTTTTTTTTTGTGTGTGTGTGTGTGTGTGTGTGTGTTTAGCGTGATGTCTACAGGGATCTACAGGTTATCATTACACAGATAAGGTGTGCAGGGATTCTCCTGTTTTCAACTTACCAAGCACTGGGACTCCAGGGGAGCGCCTCCCCATCCAGTCTGAATCACCCTCTCAATGTGCCCCAAGGGGTGGGGAAAGCATGGCAGGCCTGCGATGGAACCTCCAGCCTCTGCATCTCCCTAAGTAGGTGCTTTAATCCGTTGAGCTATTTTACTAGCGCTTACTGATCTTGCTTTGAAAAGCTGATATGAGCACACACTTCTCAGAGAAATTCAACAAGCCTGCAAATATATGAATAAATTTTCCACTTCACTGGCAATTCGTGAAATGCAAAATAAAACAACACTTAGATGCCATCTTACTCCAGAAAGAATGGATATCACAAAGAAATCAACCAACAACAAATATTAGAAAGGCTGTGAGGAAAAAGGAACCCTTCGCCACTGCTGGTGGGAATGCAGACTGGTGCGACCATTACGGAAAGCAGTGTGGAGACTCCTTTAAAAACTAGAACTGGAAATCCCATTATGTCCAGCTATCTCCCTACTGGAAATTTTCCCAGAAGAACTGAAAACATCCTACCATAGCAATATCTGTGCACCTATGGTTATAGCAGCACAATTGTTAATAACCAAATCTTGGAAACAATTAGAATACCCACCATTTGAAGAATGGTTAAAAAAAGATGTGGTATTTTTATACAATGGAATATTATTCAGCTGTAAAGAATGATAAACTAGGAGACTTCATATATAAATTGATATATCTTGAACATATACTCATAAGTGAAATAAACTAGACCAGGTATATTCTCCCTAGTGTAAGAATTCAAAAGAAGAAATAAAATTGGAAAGGAATAACACAGCTGCATGAAAATCAAGACTTATGGGTTAAACAACAAAGTGACTAGAAGAAGAAAAGAGAGGAAACATAGCAGGAGCAAAACTATGCACTTACGTACACAGGATGAGTTAGATAACGGTCTGAAAAACCTTCAAAATGTTTTCGACACTTATGATAGCAATATACAACACTAAAACTGTGCTTGGAATGCTTGTCATTCTGGTCTTTTAGATGTGTGCTGCTTTGAATGTAATTTCAGTTACTGCTATACTCTCTGTCTCTCTCAAGTAAATGGTTGGTTTACAAGAAAAATAAAAGGTATTGAGCCAGGCATGGTGGCCCACTCCTGTAATCCCAACACTCAGGAGGCTGAGGCTGGAGGATCGGTGCGAGTTCAAGACCAGCCTGGGCTACAAAAGTGAGCTCAAGGCCAGCCTCAACTGCATAGCAAGACCCTGTCTCAAAAAGACAAAAAGAAAGAAAGAAAGAAAAAGAAAAGGTATTAAGTGAGAGTAAGGGACTCGCAAAATGTCATAGGATTAACAGACTATAGTTTTGTACATTCTTAGATTTCTAAATGTGTAAAAATGTGTAACTGATTTTATCACATTCTATAGAGATTTATTAGAGTATCAATGATTCATGGAAAAATGCCAATTACAAGTTAAATCTAACGTGTTTGATACTGAGAAAGACAGTGGTGTTAAGACCAAATACCCCCCAAAAAAAGACCAAATACCCATATTATAGAGTCATAGTTCAGTAACCTTTTTTTTTGGGGGGGGGGGCTAAGAATATAAGTTTATAGACCAAAAAATAGAAAAAAGAAAGAGCTACAAAGACAGCCAATATTTTGGCCCTAGCCCTTCAAGGTCACTGAGAACTCAGGAGAGAGCAGAACCTGTGCTGTACCATCCTATAACTCAGTGATTTCCCAAATTTTCTCTTCAGGGAGATTGTGCAGCCATAGAGGAAAGGTATTGAAGGTGTATAATGTGCCTAAGTAGAGTCACCTAGAGAGAAAACATTCTTTCAGGCTTCTACAGAAAGCAAACTGGTCAAGCAATGGCCGTGACTCAACCAGATGGCTCACACTGACAACAGTTCTACAAAGCACAGTACATGGTTTCAAAGTTAATCCTGAGGGAATTTGACTGACCTTGGAAGATACAAAAGGTACAAGTTTTGCTATAGAGGTCTTGCTTTAACTTGCCCTTAACCACCCAGCAGAAAAGTTTAACCACAAGGCATAAAACATAAAGCTGGATTAGTAAAAGGTGTAAATCAACAACATCCAAAATAGCCAGTTTCACCTGTAACATTGGAATACTTTCTCTTAGTTCAAAGAGAAGAAATACTTTTTACCAATATCAGTTAGAAAATTTATCACTTCTGTACCCTGAGCTGTGTATAACTACTACGAGGACATCAATATGCATTGTATCCATTATTGTGAATATACTGCTAACGTGTTTTGAAAATGTCATGCTGTTATTGCTTATTACAAGTAAAAAGAATTAAAATAAATGAATAAATGCCAATTTGAAAAAAAATCTATTTTTATTAAACTTAACAAGTAGTTCAGTTTGTATGCTTATGAGTTTTCAACCTGTCCTTTAAGGAATAAAAATTCATTTTCAAATGCAAAAAAAGAATATGTATGCAGAATGGCTGAAATGATTGCACTAATAATTTTATCAGTATTTTTAAAACAGTAACATGCAGAATTTTCACCTTGACTAATTCTTTATGCTGATACTTGTGACCTAAGAAACTATAGGGAAGACATCAATACTAAATACAGAAACCATGCAGGGATACCTCTCATCTTGATCTTTCAAATGTATACATTTTTGACAATGCTATCAATTATTCTTACACTCTCCTTAAAATAATTTCTAAAATAAAAGAATAAACAAAACATAACTTAAGTTTTCTTGAAATCAAGTGATAATATTCAATTATTTGCTTAATATTTCATAACTATGTCTTAATATGAGCAACATATTTGACGATAAAAATACATAATATAACAACAATTGTTAACTTTCCATTCTTGTCAAAATCTACAACCTATGGATGCTTGTAAGTTACGTTGTTTCTGTCTCTTTTTTGCCATTTGTTTTTGTTTGTACTTTTCAAAATACAATGAAATTTTTAAAAGAATTAATATTTTTTAAAATTGCTCAAGCTCAAATATTAAGATTAGAATCTCCACTGTGTGGACCCATCCCAATACACCCAGTCTGATCCAATCATGCATTTTTTCCCATTGTTATCCCACAGTTTGGAAATTCATTCTTATATTTATTGATGACACACATGCTCTAAAAATCAGAAAACATGGAAGCTTCTCTGCAGAAGCCAAAGCCAAGCTTGCTGAATTCTCTGTGTTATCCAAGCTACACGCCAGTTGTTTGGTGATACCCACATAGAGTGAGCCTTCCATCTTAAGCAGGTTGATCACTCAGACACTCCCAGAAACGTGTTACATTAACCAATGTGGGACTTGTTAATCAAGGTGAAAACACAACTATCCCAGCTTTTGACAATACAGGGCAAAAGGTCCTATGATGGATTTGGGATTGTACATCAATACATACACTATACAAGGAAAACTAAACTTTCTTCCAACAATTGCAATGAAACCTGATGTTTATATATCCATAGCACTATTTAGTATACACTAAGCGCACAATGTCAGCATTCTCTAGGGATATCTGCTGTCCATTTTTATTAAGGCACTGTTCACAAAGACAGCATGTTAATTAAGTCATAGTTGAGGGGGTTTGTAGGAGTACAGCTCTGTGCAAGGAACTAGATCACTGGATGCCATGATGGCAGAAGGTGTACCTAGATTCTGGTTCCTTCCAAACTGGCTGTCTCAACCTCAGGTTTCTGGATTCCATCAAGTGAGTACCATGACTGCTGCTTCCCTTGCTATGTGTCTTCATGCTGATGACATGCTCCATGTTTCCATGCTGAAGCATAATGAACAAGAACTAAAACTTCTGACACCAGAAGTCCAACCTAGCTTGACTAACTTCATTAAAATTCCTTTACTGGATATCTTGTCTCAGTATGGAAAACTGACATTTACATCTTATCCCCTTTGGAAAAGTGTGTTGTCCTGTACATAGGATGTTCAGGTTTGGATGTGGCTTATCACCCAAATGCACTTTATGAGAAAATAATTATGATGAGATTGTGTTGTGAGATTTCAGATCATAGGCAGGTGGACATTAGAAATTTCAAGAGAAGTATTGGTGTAACCCTGATAAATTCACATGACAAACTTGTTAGGACGTAGAAAGACCGGTTTCTATCTCAAGATTGCGATTTCCACTTACAAAGGCTTCGTTTGTGGCACAACCATCCTATGACGTCAGCCAGCTGAGGATATAGCAGGAGCACGCTGTAGGGAGTCCCTCATCTCCCATTGGTCCCCAAGAGTATGTAGGAGATGAACACAAGAGATAAGAGTGGAAATATGTTGTTGGCCCATCCCTGATCGGTGAAGTACCCAGAGAACCATGGGAAAGGCCTGTATTCATGCCATTACAAAGTTGGTATAGTGACACATGAATCTGGTTAGCAAATAACACAAAAAAATTTTCACACAGGATATTTTCCTCAAGACTGAGGTTGCACTGCTGTACTGGGCACTCTTGCGTTACCCGCCCCCCCACATACCAAGAGTTTCTCTATTTGGATGTACCCAGCAGCTCTCACAAGAGTTGATCAGATCATTTCCCCTTTCTTTGAGCAACAATAACAGTGACAAGAACAAATGATTTCCTCTGTAAAGTACTCAACCTCAGACATGCTGGCACAGAACTTTAAAGCAGCAACATCCCCAAGGTTTTCTCCCACAGATCTGTTTCATGTGATGCCTACATCTCTTCCTGTAGATTGCAGGACACAATTCCACACTGTCTGTTTTGAACATTTCAATTTTCGGTCTTCTCGGGTTATTTCCTGTGGCAGCACACACAGTTGTTGAAGTTCTTGGGTGGAAGAATATTGACAAACAGATCACCGAAGTTCTCGTCCTCTGTGTTGGGTGTTCGGTAGACTGTACCATCTGTCTCTACATAGTAAGTGAATGCGACACGTACACTAGATATTAGCATTATTTATTGTATCCTGGGCTCCTTATTGCCATAAATAACCAGGAAAAGACAACTGAAAAAAATCAGCACCTGGATCTTCCAAAAGCGCATAGGAAACCCATTCAAAGTCTTTGTCAAACCTCTGTCTGTTAGCAATTCCTAATTTACAGCTTATGTTTAGCATGGTTATCTGAAAAATAAACTCAGTAAATATTTTCATCAGCCAACTCAACAACTAGAAGCAAATATATTTGATTTGCCTCAAGAAATACTCTCTTCAGGCTACTCAGATAGCTCAACATTCTAAAGCTCCTGCGTAGGCAGAGCACAGTGGCAGGGTTTGATCCCCTCCTGCCATGCCTGCCCCACCCCAAAACCCCACCACCCCTCACCCCGGTGCTCTGAGAAGTCTATTGAGACAGGGAGTGGTGATGCATACCTATAATCTCAGCAGTTAGAAGGCTGAAAACAAGAGTCACTATGAACCTGAACTACATAGTGATATCTCATGGACTTTGTACCAAGTGCATTAACGATGTCTGAAAAAGAAGCACTCTATTCAGACGGACTAAAGAAAGACAAAAATTGGGTTAAATTTCCTTATTAATTCTCATTATTCCCATGAATACCCCACATTCAATTAGATGAAGTGCCTGTTAGTCCTCTTCAGAAAGATACATGTTCTCTTCTTGTACTTCTGCGGTCCCTCTTGTAGTTAAATGAAGAAGAAAAGCACAAGATAATGTCAGCATACAGTTACACATTTCCTGCAAGAAGAATGATTTTTGGGTTTCTTATCCAGACAAACCAGAACATGGATAGAGAGGAGTCCTGACTTACGACCAGAAAGGGGCTGATAGTTGGAAATAACACAGAAATGAGACCAGAAATATTCACCAACCACCAACTGAGCTTATAAAATAGGGCAGTGAAAATGTGAAAGATGGAGGAGAAGACATAAAATAATACAAAGTTGCTCACCAGGAAAAGGATGCTTTTGGTGGCTTCTGACTCAGGAGATCTGGAGGAGACATTACTGCTATGAATGTGCTTAACCTGCTGTTTATGTCTGTAAAGAACAAAAATCATAGAGCCACTGGTCCATATCATAAGCACAATGAACCCAACCTCAGGGGACAGCACTACTGCAATATAGACTGAGACCACGGTTGACCCATAATCTGCAGCAGTGCAGAACGCTGTGTGTCTCTTCCTCGTGATGTTTCTCATCTCTGATTTTCCAGACATCAGCAATATATGCAGAGGAAAAACGAAATTGACCGCCATGTGCAGCAGCCAGCACAGGGTCATGGAGAAGCCAACGTACTCTGGAGCCTTTCTTTTTAAGATTCTTCCAGCAAGAGTTCACGGGGCTGATTATGATCGTCTGGCAGATGCTCAAGAGGCACACAGTACAAATGGACATAGCCCTGCCCACTCTGAGGACATACAAGTTGAGATTGCAAGGAAATTCACTGAATAAATCTTTCAGCCCAAAAGCTACCATTATCTGGGAAGGTCCTTTTGAAAGAATAACTAAAGAATTAGCTAAAAATAGGTGCCTCATAATTAAATCTGTGGACCTCAATCTTCTTTCTGTATGCTGAAGGGATAAATGATGGCAAAGTAGAGAAAAATTTCCCATAATTCCAACCACAGTTTGGAACAAAAATATTGTTCCTATCGCCAAGTCTCGCGAAGCTATTTTTTCATTTCCTTCTAAAATTTCTTTTAAATTATGGTGGCAATCATTTCCTTGAGCAAGGCTCCTTTTTTATATTGGACTGAAGAATTAATTTAGCTAGTGCTCTTGTAGTACTGGAAAGCCTTGGAGAAGTATGAGGAGATGCAGAGAATATTCTCCCTATTTTGTCAGTTAAGCTATAACCCCGCAGGTGTCATTGATAACCTGGAAGGAGGAACGATAATACGGAAAGAAGTAAACTGTAACATTTTCAACAACGCATAATTTTTCTTGTTCACACTACAAAAAATCCTCAATTATCGTCAAAATCATATATACCACAGAATTTGAATAGCTTTCTAGTTCAAATATTTCAGATCAATGTAAATCATCTTAGTAAAAATAATTTGTAAGGATTGTAATTATTTCTTTCAAAACATATTAAAACTAAGAACAAAATCACAAATTGGATCATTTTAAAATAAGAAGCTTTTCACCAAAATTCAAAAATATTCAATGTGTAGATGACAGAGACCCAAGAATAAGGACATAGAAAAGAGAAAGACTAATAAAAACACATGTATTCATCTTAAGGATTCTTATAAAAATGAAAACCTGGATAAATAAATAACGTTTGTTTCAGAAAATGAAGTCATTTGGATGGCAATGGTTATACGGAAATTATTATATGTGCTCATTTATCAGAAAAAAATCTGAATAAGGACAGATGACAAAGTTAGTAATATAGATAAACCATTGACTTTTTTCTATGGATAGGTACAAGTGTTTGGAGAAACTGTTCATTAGCATCTGCATAGGTTGATAATATGTCACCTTATGTTGTAGTATTTCATTTCCATAAATTTAAAAAATTGATAATCACAAATATCATTGAAGCAATACCCACACATTCTATATAGTAGCACTAAGAGTGATTCAAGAAGCCCAACTCTCAGAATCACCCATGTGCCTATTAACAGTGTCCTAACATACTTAGTTCAACTTCATATCATAAAATTAAACAGCCTTTTCAGTGAACAACAAGAATAATATTGAGTAATTATAAAGAAGCATCTAAAACGTTCATGGAAAGGACATATAAACAACAAATATGGACATGTTCATTTAATCCATTTATATAAAGCATTAATCAGACATTAGTGATGTAATAGCTCAGATGCCAGAGCATGTATTTCCTAGATTCACTCCCACATATATGTGAGAAAACTATAACCACTGAGTGAGTTATCTAGAAGGAACAGGCGGGAAATTTGGGTAAATGACCATATTGCATATGTTGCTTTGTCTGTCTATTACAAGGAAAATTGAGTTGCATTTGTGAAATTCTTCGTAGCTTTTTCCTCACAAGCAGAGATGCCTCTTTTATTCTTTGCCCATACACGTCAATCATAGAAGTCAGAACAGTTATCTGGAAGAAGTGTTGAGAATATATGTGACCTGCAGCATGTGTCCACACAGGATAAGACTTACATGTGGGAGAACAACCACAATGAGTGATGTCAATCAAGAAATTTTACACAAGAATGGCAACAATAACAACCCCTTTGTGTTATTGTAGTAGTAGTTGTTGTAGTAGTTGTAGTTGTACTAGTTGTGGTTGTCGTTCTTGTTCTTGTTATAGTTTTTGTTGTTGTTTTGGATTTCTAATGGTGGATAACTTGACGCTAATTTTGTCATATTATCAAGCAGAGTAGTACTCTGAGTCTATTCTGGTTGGAGATATTCATTCTGCTCCATTTAGAAATCATAAAGATAATGAAAAATAATGAGAATAAGATAGAATTAAGTAGAGTGAAAGATCAGGAAGGAATAGTTAGTAAAATTGGTCTAGGTGTGATATGGACACTGATTTCCCAATATGGAAGCAGTTATTGTATGCCACAAATACACTCCACCTACAAAACACATATAATACAGAGGACATTAAATACAAACAATACAGAGTCGATGAAAATGGGTCAACATTTGTAACTTGGGGAGAATTTATATTAAGTTCTACACTTTGGAGTTCCTGGAGTTGATCACCATGTGTATAGAAACTCAAGACACGGGTATGGCAGTGCCCATAGTATAAAAATAGGTGAGAACAGACCACAAGTTTGCACCTCCAAACGGGGAGAACATCTTCAGTTGATAATCTTCAGGTTTCTGTTGCTGAGTAGAGAGGTGCATCTCGGAGACACTTGAAACAAGAATGAATCCTGAATGTAATCGTGAGTGGGGCTGGCCCCTGTCTTTTTCTCTTATCTCTCCTCCTTTTCCCATTTCATTGCACTCCTTATGTTCAGTATTTTTCCATTTTACTACATCCATTACTACTTTGAGATTTTATTTATTTTTTTCAGGTTCTTGTACTATGGCAACAATGTGACATTTTTCACATATGAAACTGATTTCTTTGAATTATAATATAGCCACTCATTCATCCACTAACCTACTAACCTTAATATTTGTTTCTTTTTTAAAGTGAATGAAAATTGCAATTAAGGGACAAGTATAACTGATACTGAATTTCACTTAACAAAGTAAAATGAATTTCACAATATTTCTTGTAATGCATAGAGTTATCTTTCAATCAATTGCTCATGTTATAAGATATATTCATTTAAAGTTCAATGATGGAAGAAAAAAAGAAGTGTAGAAGAAATTAGGAAGAGAAAAGGTACAAGCAATTGAGAAATGGTGATGAAATAAATTAAAGTGTAAACTGCTTCTTTCCACAGACCCGCAGAAAGGCACAGTACAATTACCCAAAACATCCTGCTTACATACACAGATAAATCTCTTCCCTCCTCTCCGTCTCCTGCCTGTCCACTCAACTCAGTAACACTTTCCTTTTGAATAAGTTCGTGCCATTTTCCAGTATCTATTTTACTTTTCTGATTCTATTTTTCTCATTCAAGTTCTCCCACTAAGGAGGCAACGTGATGTTTGCATATGCAGGACTGATTTATTTCACTTAACAGTATGGTCTCTAATTCCATGCACTCACTAACAACAGACTCAAATTGATCCTGTTTTATAGGTGCATAATAGTCCATTTTGTAACGATACCTTATCTTCTTTATCCATTGATCAGTCGATGGGCATCTGTGCTGTTGACACTATTTATCTATGAAAAATTGCACCTCTAAAAACATGGTAGCATATGTACTTCTGCGGTATGAGTCTTTTGTTCTGGTGTGAAATTACCTGAGATTGGAATGGCTGCCTTGAATCTGATCACCAGTCCTAGGCTATGAAAATTCTACATGATTTCTGCAGTGGTTGTACCAGTTTGAAATTGCACCAACAATGCAGAGAACTTCTGTTTTCCTGATCGTGTCTCCCCCAGTTGTTACTGGCTGACTTGTCAATGTTAGCTATTCCTCTGTGGATGGAACAGAATTTCAGTGCTGTTTTAATTTGTATTTCCTCAGTGATGAATGATGTCAAACATTTTCTCATACATCCACTTAAGAATCATATTTTCTCGCTCTAACAAGTGTATATTCATCTCAGATGCCCATTTTTCAATTGTGTCTTTGAATTCAGCTAACCTGATTTTTTTAAAAAAATTATATGCTCCAAATAGAAACCCTTTGTCCAAGGGAGCCAGCTAAAGTTTTTCTGAGTTCGTGTGTTTTCTTTTTATTCTGTTGGAGATTTGCTTAGAAGAATTTTATTGGTCTGTTGACAATTTTTTAAAAGTAGTAGTTAATGTTTAACATTTTTCACAGTGACTAACTATATGCTAATTTCTATCATTCATCTGAGACTCTACATTGCAGACAACAAAGGGCAATCTAAAAACCAGGGTTGAATATCTCTCATCTTGTTCTTCTAAATGCTTACCTTTTCTGAGGTTTTATCAGTTAGCATGCCTTTCTTAAAATAATTTTTTAAGTGAGTGGAACAAAATAGCAGAATGAGACATTACTTTCATCAATCTTTACAACTACATAGAGAAAACCAGAATGTCCTAAAAGACAGAATTTTTCCAGCCATCAAACTACACTCTAAAATAAGTACATAATCCCTATTACAGATTTTTCCATGTAATTATGCTACAAATTTGTAACTAGCATTCATCTTTCAGCCAGTGTCCTACTCATCTTGGAAAAAATAGCATTTATATTGTTCTAGTATCTCAAGAAATATGGCCATGATGCCACCTGTATGTTACCATAATTGATACTTCTATTTGTATGATATAATGACTCATAAAATTATCCTGAAAAAGAAAGCAGCCTCAGATACAAAGAGGTTAAGCAATCTGTCTAAATTAGTAAATAGAATGGATTCTTCAATATTAGATGAGCCAGTTGGATTATCCGTATTCTAACTGCTGTGCCATGGGACATTAATATTTTTCAAAAACCCAGGCATGTGATATTTTCATCATGTCCTTTGATCTCACTTCATTGGCACTTTTACGTGACTTGGGTATCATGCTTTTCCATCTCTGTGTAAATGGTAACTGCATGTTTCAACATTAAATATGAATAAAGCCTTAAAGAACCTCAAAAACATAGATGCAGTACTGTCCTTTGATTCTAATGAAATCATCCCCCAATAAGCTGAAATTATTGTTGAAAAAAGCTGAGCGTTGTGTTCTACATACAAAATTCATCTGCTGACATTAGGGAAAGAAAAGCGGGAGGGCATCTGTTAAGAAATTTACAAAGCAATATTTCTGTACTTCTGAATTATTTTACATGAAATGCTAATAATGTACATTAGAGTAGAATAAGATAGAAAGCGCTCGTCACTGACTTATATTATATCATGTGCTAAGACGAAAGTGCTAGCAGGGCGTCAAGATTCGTGAAACAGATGAAAATGAAAGACATATGTGTAGCACGTAACGGGGAAGCCTGAAATCTTAACTATTGTAGGTAATGGAATCATAAAGAAATGAACTTCTGCACTCAGGAGAAAAAAAATCTAAAATAAAAAGAGAAGCTAGTTAAAAGTGTGCCAAGGAGCCAGGTGTGGTGGCTCACGCCTGTAATCCCAGCACTCGGGAGGCTGAGGCAGGAGGATCGGTGCGAGTTCGAGACCAGCCTGGGCTACAAAAGTGAGCTCAAGGCCAGCCTGAACTGCATAGCGAGACCCTGTCTCAAAAAGACCAAAAAAAAAAAAAAAAAAAGTGTGCCAAGGGTTTGACAGAGGACTGTCTAAGGAATATGCACATGTAACCAACAGATGTAGGAAAGTGTGTTGAAGAGCACTAAAGCCAGGGGAAATTCAAATGCAATCTTTCGATTTCATAAGGGATAGGATCATTAACCGACGGTTACAAGAGTCGCAAACATAGAAATTGGAATCCTAAACACTACCCTCTGAATTGGACACTTTAGAAAAATCTGAAGGATACTCCACACAAAATGAAGTACTGCCAACACATACAGCTACTTTCCTTTTGGGTATTGATTCAAACGATTGAAATCTGGATTACGAAGCAATATTAAAACTTCAATGTTCATTTCAGCAGCTGCAAAAACCACTAGTATGAAAAATCAGCATTCTTTTTCATTCAAGGATAATTACAAAGAATATATGTAATAGGCATACGACAAAAAAAATTCTTGGTTCAGGGGCCCAGCAGGATGGCTCAGTGGTCTCAGGCGCCTGCTTGGGAAAGCTTGGGTGGCTTCAGGAACAGCGGTTCGATCCCCGATACCACATGCTGCACCAGCCCTGCCCTCAGGGCTGAGCTGGCCATAAAAATGAGGGAATAAACAAACAAATGTTCTGAAACAAGAAAAAAAAATTAAATTAAAAAAAAATCTTGGCTCACGAAAATAAATTCTCCAGTGAGTGGATTTTATGGATGTTATTTTGAGTGAAATATGTAATAAATGAAAAACAAACACTGAACAATCTCTTGTATTTGTGCAATTTAAATTACAAACATATTAAGAAACACAGAGCATACTGATTATTTCTGTTCTTTGTGTGAAGGTACAAAGCATAATTCCCCAAAGAAGTATTATGAATAGAATCCTGAAATTTCCCATAGCCATTGTTATTAATGATACTCTAGATTAAATATTGAAAAAAAAAGAAAATAGATGTCTTGCGAAGTAAATATTCTTTAGTGAAAGATATTTTTGTATCTTTCAGGGCTCAGAGAAAAGTTTTAAATCAGAACAAATACTAAAAGTTCTATTCAACACTGACAGCTGTTGCCTATAATATTAAATATTAAAATTGTTTTTTATTTAAAAGAGGCTTCCTTAACTTCAAGGAAAAGGCAGTATCATACAAATCAAAAAAGCAGAGTGTCTCCAATGGTTTAAAACTACGTTTTCTTCTATGTGCATCAAATATACAGAGTCATGGCTATTTAAAACACATTTTTACTCCAGAAATAATTTCTTAAGCCTGTTTTCCACATAAATATAGGAAGCTCTTATGACTACATTGGACTCTTTCTCTTAACAGTATGGGATTCTATGCATATTAAAAATAATACTGTATGGGATTGGGGAGATAGTTCAGTGGAATAAATGCTTGCCTCACAAGCACAAGGTCCTGAGTTTGATTCCTGGTACCATCAATAATAATTAATAACAACAACAATAATAATAATAATAATAAATGCTGTGGAGTTGGGTGTGGTGCTGCATGCCTGTTAGCACAGCACTCAGGAGGCTGAGCCAGAAGGATCCCTCTGAGTTTGAGGTCCATCAGAGCTACATAGTGACTTAAGGCCCTTCCTCAACTATACACTGAGACCTTATCTCAAAATTCCAAAAGTAATAAAAAGAAACTAAGAGGGAGAAAATGGATGGAAGGGAAAGAGGGAGGGAGGGAGGGAGGGAGAAAAGGAAGGAAGGAAGGAAGGGCTACAAATTTTGTTCAAGTCAGTGCATGTTATATAGACAGATATGTTTCAGTACTACAACTCTTAAGCACATAAACACTTATTTCTTTACCATGGGCATAATTCAAAAATATCCCTCAACAGAAGCTTCAATTACACTAGATTACAATGGACTCTAGGACTCCACTTATCTATTTCTTTAGCTGAGCACACATCATACATGAAGGATTTATTTCTTTGTCTACGTTTGCCCTTTACCTGTTTCCACCGCCAAGTATCTGATCCCATCTTAGGCACTTATTCACGCTTTCTTTCCTTGCTGACACAACCTCCCAGCCTGAAATGAAAAACACTCACCTAGACTCCTCAGTGCTTGAAGGGGTCAGGGGCAACTTGGTGCTCAGGACAGCCACCTGCACTGGTGAGGGAGGCAGCTGGACCCTGAGATACAGGCTCATGCATCTGTGACCTCCCCTCCTGTGTGAATTGTAATCATCCTTTCACCTGCACTGAACATGACAGGGGAGGCTTGGAGGACCCGGGACATCAGAAGAACTTTCCTCATAATGCTCATTAACAAAGACTGTGACAACTTTCTTGTAAATATCTCCAGTGAGACTGTTCAAGTTAGAGCAGAGACTAGTGCTTTCATGATCCCTGGATGTGAGAAAGAGTAAGAGATATTGAGGTCTCTTCCACTTGAGTAACTGACGGAGCGACATGTATATCTCACTGGATTCCCTGTCTCTCTGCAGTATTCTACCTTTCAAGTTTTATGATTGTGAGTACCTATCCACAGTGCAAGATATCCTCATCCATCAGTGAGGGTTGCCACAATATCTATGAGACATATAAATTCATTTTTCATCCTCTTTCCTTCTTTATCCTCTTCCCATTCTCTATATCTCTCATTGCAAATTATTCATCAAAATATACCTTTTATTTAAACTTTTCCTTTATTTATATTTTTGGATTCTCATATAAGAGTAAACACGTGACTATTTAAAATTTAAAATGATTTTTTGCTTAACATTATTGTCTCACAATTACTTCCAACTCAACATTTTCCTTCTTTATGGCACACTAGTACTATACTGTGCACACATACATTTTCTTCAATGTCTAACCTGGTTTCTAGTACCTAGTTGCTTGTATAACTTCATTCCTGTGAATTATGTGTATATGTGGCATCAATAATGTACTAATTTTATTCCTTGGGTTAAAATAACAAATATTTAGTAAAACAATAATATATTAACCCAGTACTATATTATATGAATTCCTTGGTCTCCTGAAATTCATGCAAACTATATTAATAGACCAGTCACAAGTTGTGGAAAACTGATTTTTAGTTAAGATACAAAAAAATGCTCATAAATTACATTTTTTACTTAAACTCTAGCTATGCCGTGTCTTTCAAAGTTGCATAATTTAGCTGAACAACATTAATACATTTTTAAAAAGCCTCCAGATGCAGAATGTTTCAGTAACATCTTAGGGATCTGAGGCCATTAGAAACACAGCCAGAAACACTCAAGATAGTCACATGCAGCAGCCAGGTGTGATGTCAGAACAACTGTGCATCTCTTGAAGATGGGTTAGAGCACAAGCAGAGGTAAGCACAGCAAGGAGAACAGAATAGCACTCTTGGATTGGTTACTTGCCAGCCTCCCACCCAGAAGATCCCTCCACATTTCCTATATGTGTGCTTTCCGTGGGATTGTGAGGGATTCTGCAAGCAAATATTACTTAGCTTCTAAGGAAAAGTCCACCTCTAGCTGAGTTTTCAAATTCTGAACAGCAACATAATGATGGTACCCTGTCCATCAATGCGTATGGTATTTCTGGATAAAAAGTAGATCTGTGGGAGGGGCGAAACCATGCACTTATACACACAGGGTGGGTAAGTCAATTGTCCCAAGAATCTCCAATGGGTTTTTTAAACTAGCACTTAATTGGTGGAATCCTCACCTTGACTCACCATATATCTGATATCTGTTATGTGAGCCACTACACTGAGGACCGCATGGTACAGTACTAAAGCCATGCTTGGAATGCCTGTCATTCTGGCCTTCAGATATGTACTGCTTCAAATATATCAATGTTTACTACACTCTCTCCCAAGCAAAAGATTGTTTGAAAAAAAAATAATAATAAGAGAATAAGAGACAAGAGAAAACGCTATAGGATTATTCTGCTTCAATTTAGTATATGGCTAAATTCCTAAATTTCTGTGTATAAATGTGTAATTATTTTTTTCACATGCTATCAGGATTTGAAATATAGAATATCAATGATTGATGGAAAATACGTGTTCCATGTTATGTCTAAGGTGTTTGATGTCCAGAAAGACAGGGATCATAAGCTCAATGTCTACATTATACGGAACACCATTAAGCTTCTGTTGTGGAGGGTTCATAGCTTAAGCATGCAGACCAAAAAATTAGAGAAGTAAAAGGGATACAAGGATAACTAACATTTTGGTCCTATCCCCTCAAGGTCAATGGGGACTCAGGGACAAAGAGAACCTGCACTGTAACACGCTATAACTCAACGGTGTTTCAAATTTTCTGCATAAGGAGATTATGGGGCTACCAAGGAAGGTGACCAATGTTGTATAGTGTGCCTAAGGAGAGTCACCTAGAGAGAAAACATTCTCTCAGGCTTTCACAGATAGGAAACTGGTCAAGCAATGGCCATGATTCATCCAAATGGGTGACCCAGTCTAAAGAGCTACAATCAACTGTACATGGATTCAGAGTAAATCCTGAGAGGATTTGACTGACATCATCAAATACAAAGCTACATTTTTTGTTGTATACATCTTGCTTTTCCTTCATCTTAACCATCCGGCAGAAAAGTCTAACTATGAGGCATAAAACGTAAAGCCATATTAATATGCTGAGTGGTGAAAGGCTCAAGTAGGCAGTTTCTCACATTGTCAGTTCTGCTGATAACACATTACTATTATGCGATATTGGACTGTATATACAGTTACTTTCTCATAGTTCAATGAGAATAAAGATCTGTACTAATTGTGTTTATACAAGATATCAAGTCTGCATCTTGTACTCTGAACAAATACTATGAAGACAACGATATGTAGTGGGTTAGCTATTATACCTCTCCTACTCACCTGTTGAGAAATTGTATTATTGCTGTTTATTTCTCGTTAAAATTGAAAAAAAATGACTGTGAAATATAAACCTTGTGCATTCTTGTAAAACTCCTGAGAATAAGCTTATATGGTGATGTGATTATTATGGAAACCTAAAATCATAACTTATGGATAAAGTTCAGAATGGCACCAACAATTTGTGAGTCCCGACACAAAGTCAGGGCGTAGATTTCTGGTTCACAACAAACTTCTATTTTCAGATACATTACGTCTCACTCATGAGTGTTTCCTTGCTGCCATTCACCATAACAACCGTAAGTCTATTAGATTTCCATCATCAGGTGGTCACAGCAGGAAGGGGGCTCACTGAGACTGCAATGGAGACTCGGGGTGGTGGTGCACACCTGTAATCCTAGCTTTTGGGACTCTATAAATAGGTGGATCATTACCAGTCCAATCTAGCTGTGAGACCCTTAGCATCCTGTAGACCTTCTTCTAAAAAATAAAAAATTAAAGATAAAAAATTAAAATTAAATTAAATAAATATAGTTATGAAAGAAAATGCAGTCACTTTTGACTCAATCATGAGAGGTTATGGAAACTTTGGTAATGGCCAATTTTTAAAATTCCTTCAGGGATCCACAGAGTACAGCTTTATGAAAATGTACAACTAGTTATGCGTTATTGGACTCATCTGGCTTCTTTAACACTATTTCAAGGGAGGGAGAGAAGACGAATCCAATCTGTGAGAGAAGAAAGTTTCGTTGGTCGTGCAGCCAAATGGGCTGAAAAGGAGATATCTCCTTGTGGATCAGATAAATTCCTTGACCACTGAAAACTTAAAAATTTCCATAAAACACTCCCACAATGAGGAAGGATCCCACTGTCACATACACATTCCACCTTCACTAAATATACAAACTCAGACTGTTCACACTCCATCAGAGTGGTGCACTGTTCTGGCATCTTTTTTCACCTTAGGACATGGTCTAAAAGTAGTGCTTCCAGCCAAATTTTTTGTGGCTATAGCAACAAGCCGACGATCTTTAAAGCATTACTTAATGTGAATCAACAAAACTGAAGAGAATACAAAAGAAAATAATCAAAAATGCAAGAAATACTCCGATAAAGATTCGCGATGGCAAGTATCTGTCTCCCCGAGGTTCCTCCCCCAGTGACATCACTATGCCTTTCTCCCTTTCGTTTCTCATCGGTTTGTTTCTTGGCCCTGGGTAGCTTGGTTGTCTCTCTGGCACTCACGAGCGTGTTTGCTCTTGTCTACGAGACCTCATCTTAGTCATAGTTGTAGTGAACGCACTTCTCTCTGTCTCACCCCAGCTAACCTGTCTCCCTATCGGGCTGCACTGAGCCTCTTTTACTTTGCCTCACGTTCATGCCTGATGTTGTCAATATCCACATAGGTCTATGACAAATGCTGACACTGTCCCTGCAGTTCTCCTCCCTCCGAACACAATGTGAGCACCGGCTCCCCACTCACTATTTCTTCTTAACCAATCTCACGTTCAGGCACCTTACACTGTGTCCAGCAGGGCTCCCAAAGTTTCTGGTGCAAACGAGGTCATGAATGTGGAGAAATAAAGATATGAGGCAGAACACTGAGGCCAAGTGGAGGCCTGTGGACAACTGAGATGAACGAACTCCCTCTCAACAGCAGCCCTTCTATTTATACCGTCAGGAGGTTGAGGATAATTTCCCTCCCTCTGCCTAGCACCTGTCAATGAAAGCCTAAGCAGCTTGTGTTCTCAGAGGTGGCATGTTATGGTTTATGTCCAGTTGTCGCCGCAAAGCGTCATGCAATCATGGGGTGGGACTTCTAGAGTTTGAGACTTGACTCATGATCCACTGGAATTATGTGTTTCAGTACTGATGGGATTATGGGTCTGAGTTCTGGGATTATGGGTGTGGCCTCAGCGCATAGGCTGAGGCAGAGAGCCTGAATGTGTTATAAAGAGAGACAGAGAGGCAGACTCAGGCTGTTGTTCTGTTGCCCTGATTGGTCGGTTGCCTCTGTCACCATTTTGTTGGTGTTCCACAGCCATGAACTGTGGGCCTCTGCATTGTACCTCTCTGCCTAGGATCTGGTTGAGTATTGACTGAAACCTCCAGTAACCGTGAGCTAAATAAATCTTTCCTTCCTTCATTTTGATTGTCAGGTATTTGTCCCAGCAATGAGTAACAAGTAACTAAGACATGAAACCCCCTGTGTTTGTGGCTTGCATCGGGAGCCCAATGCCTTGGAGGTGCTTAACCTTGCCTGGCACTTTCTATCAGGATATAGTTTGAGTCATCTGTTGCAATCTCTCTTTTATGGTTGGGGTCTGGTTGTCTCCCCAGAGCTGCAGGAAGTCACTGGTGCTGGTTTCTAGGATTGGTGAATAGTTCATGATCCAAGACTGGGATTATGGGTACGAGTACTAGTAGGATTATGGTTAGAATTGATACACTCACCTTGGGGCAAGAAGGCTGGATGCAATACAAGAAAGATCGAGAAGCTTGCTCTCGCTGCTGCTGCAGCCACTGCTCCGCCAACCACAGCGCCTTGCTTTTTATTCTTGCCATCTTGTTTTCTTCTGCTATCTTCTGCTGGCACAAACACATGTACTCTGCATGTATCTGTCACTCTTCTTTCAAGGAAGCTGACAATGGACTGAAACTTTCCTTCCTAAGTTTTGTACGTAGTGTAGGGTGTCCCAGCAATAAGAGAAATGTAAACAAGATGCTCTCTTTGCAGTAAGGCATAAATTCTTACTCTACATCTTTGAAGGTTACAGCTTTAGGAAACAGGGACTTCCATATACCGTTTCTGTCCTTCTCTGGATACCCAGCCTCCAGAGACAGTTTGGCATTCTACTTAGGAAGTACTTGGAGATCAAAGGCAATGTGTCTCTCTGTTGGAAAAATGTAGAATCATTATATTCTGCAAAACAGTTTAAAAGAAATATATTTTCCCAAGAATGATAAGTAATATTCATAGTGGAAAGGAACAAGACATTTAACATCAATCTGTAATGGTGATATCTTCACTTCAACTTGAAGGTATCCTTCTTCACACGCAGGACTTCTATTAAAGTAACTTTAGGGCTTTCACAGTTATCAAGTATACTCTTTCTCATGGATCCCCTAAATTCTTGTCCCTTCTGTTTGGTACTCTGTCTTCTGTATCATCTGTGCTTACATACCAAGCAAACCAGTTGACATTGACATTATTCATTGCACCTACAGTAGTTTATTTGCATAAATAGCCATAAGACAATTATTTAAAAATCAATATGTGCATCCTGCAAAAAGAAACAGGAAACCAGTAGAGAATGCTACTTAAATCCATAGCTGTCTACCATTTCTTCACTAACCTCACATTTAACATATTTCCTTCAGAAAAATACAGTAAGTATTTTCATCAGGCAACTCAACAATTGGAAGAAAATACTTTTAATTTGCTTCAAAAACACTCCAATCAGATATATTAGAAAAAGTAATGTGTATTAGGAAGGCTCACACTGCTTCTCCACCCTCATTATTCGCATGAATAACCCACATTCAACCAACTGAAATGCCTGGTAGTCTCCTTAAGGAAGATATGCGGGCGCCACTGATTCTTCTGCATTCCCTTTTAGACTTAAGTCAGGAGCATAAAACAAAAAAGTACTGACAAAATTTGCAATTACATATTTCTTGTAAGAAGAGGGATTTTCCTGTTTTTTATCCAGACAAACCAGAACATAGAGAGAGAGGGGAATCCTGGCTCATGACCAGAATGTGGCTGATAGTTGCAAATAACACAGAAATGAGGACAGAAATATTCACCAACCACCAACTGAGATTATTTAAAAGTGCCCCAAAAATGTGAAAGATGGAGGAGATGATGTAAAATGATACAAAGTTGCCCACCAGGAGAAGGATGCTTCTGGAGGCTTTCGACTCAGGAGATCTGGAGGAGTCATTAGTGCTGTGAATGTGCTTAACCTGCTGTTTATGTCTGTAGATGGAAAAAAATCGTAAAGCCACTAGTTCCTGCTGTAATCAAAATGAAATAAACTTCAAGGGATACAGTTAATGCAATATAGACCTAGACCATGGTTGTCCTAAACTCTACGACAGTGTAGAATGCTGTGTGTCTTTTCCTTGTAATGTTTCTGATTTCTGATTTTCGAGAAACCTGTAACAAATTCAAAGGAAAAATGACATTAGCCCCTATTTGAAGCAGCCAGCACAGGGTCATGGGGAAGCTAATGTACTTTGGAGATTTTCTTTTTAAGATTCTTCCAACAAGAGTTCCCAGGGCTGACTATGATAGTCTGGAAGACACTCAAGAGGCACACGGTACAAAATGGCATAGCCCTATCCACTCTGAGGACATGCGATTTAAGATTGCAAGTAAATTCACTGAATAGTTATTTCAACCCAAAGTCTGTCATTGTCTGGGAGGGTCCCTTTGATATAATGACTATGGAATTACATATAAACAGGTGCTTTAGTATCACGTCTATGGACCTCAATTTTCTTTCCGTATGGTGAACAAAAAATTAATGGTAAAGTACAGAAAAATTTCCCATAATTCCAACCAGTTTGGAACAAGAATATTGTTCCTATTACCAAGTCTTGCAAAGCTATTTTTTCATTTCCTTTGAAAATTTCTTCTATAGTGGCAATTATTTCTTTGAGCAGGGCTCATGGTAAAGATTTGACACAAAAAGCCAGGTGTGGGGGTGCATGCCTGTAATCCTACTACTTGTGAGACTGAAGCAAGAGGAATGGTGCGAGTTCAAGGCCAGCCTGTGCTACAAAAGTGAGCTCAAGGCCAGCCTAAACTGCACAGCGACACCCTGTCTCAAAAAGACAAAAAGAAAAAAAGATTTGACACAAAAAAATTAATTTGCTGTGGTGCCCTTGTGGTATTGGGAAGATTTCAAAAAGTAAGAGTAAATGCAGAGGATATGCTTCTCATTTCATGAGTTAGGCCATCACAAGGCAAGACACATTGATAACCCACAGTAAGAAAGACAATATGGAAAGAGTTAAATTCTAACATTTACTGTAACACCTAATTTTTTCTTGCATTAGAAAAAAACTTCAATTACTATCAAAATAATGTAGACCATAAATTAGTTCTGAATGGATTTCTGATATAAATATTTAAAGTAAATATAAAACATTTTAATGAAAATTACTCATCTGATCTAATGACATGAAATTATTTGCTATAAAACATATGTTAAGCACCCAGGCACAGGGGCGTACACCTGTAATCCCAGCACTTGAGAGACTGAGTCAGGAGGATCAGTGGGAGTTCGAGACCAGCGTGGGCTACATAAGTGAGCTCAAGGCCAGCCTGAACTGCGTAGCTACAGTTCAAAGGACAAAAAGCATAGTGACTGTTCAAAAAGACAAAAAAAGTTACATGTTAAAATTAAGACAACTTTCGTCAAAATACAAACATATAAATGGATAGATGACAGAGTCAAAAGAATAATGACATAGAACACAGAGAGAAAAGACCAACTAAAACACCTGTATTCATCTTTTAAATTCTTTTTGAAATTCATTTTATTTTAAAGAGTAAAAATAGCAGAAACAAAGATAGAAAATAAGTAACAAGCAAGAGTGCATATAGTACAGAATTTCAAAATGAGAAAAATTTAACAGTGGTTGTTTTACATATTTTCATCATCAAATCTGTTCAGATTAATAGACATAGGCATGTAAGATTTGTCAAATAATTAAACATCAAGACTTTTAATAAACCTTAAATTTTGTTAACTCTTCCAAATGCAATTTCTATTTAAGTCACTCTTCTTTTAAATTCTTATTGCACATGAAAAATTGGAAAAATATTTTGCCTCAGTTGGAGAAAATGGAGTTATTTAGCCCCTAATGATTTATTATTATTATGAAATTATATTTCCACATTGATCAGAAAAACAAGTAAAATAATTATGTGCTGCCATAATATGCCATCCAGAATCCTAAACTGAATAACAGAAAAAAACAAATTATGAATATGGACAAACTAAAATAGTTACAAGTACTTCAGGAAATTTTTCAGTAGCATCTACATAAGTTGATGTGTTACTTATATTGTAATAATTCAATTTCTATTAATTTAATCAACTTTGAATTATAACTGCATCACTGAGACAAAATGTACACATTCTACATAGTACCATTAAATGTGACTCAAAATATCATCAATCTCAGAATTAGCCACATGTCCACTAAAAAGTGCAACAACACTATAATAGAAGCACACTCAGCCACATAAAAATCAACAAAGGGGCCAAACATGATTGCTGGAGGAAAGATAGCCTCTTTACCAAGTGGTGCTGGACAAACCGGCTCACAAAAACTAAAACTTGGTGCAGATCTACTATTGCCATGCACTAAACTAAAGTCAAAATGGATTAAAGACCCATTTAAATACTGAATATTAAAAGAGAGACACTAAATCTCCTGGAAGAGAAAGTGTGAGGAAATCTCTAAGATATCACATTAGGCAAAGAATTCACGGACAAAAAACAAAATGCATGTTTAACATTTCAAAGTATTAACAACTGGGATCTGCTCTGGTTGAGAAGTTTCTGTGCATCAAAAGAAGTTACCAACAGAGTGAAAAGACAACCCACAAATTTCACACACACACACAAAAAAATTAACTAATAAGTATTCACAAAAAGATCTTCTATCTAGAATTTAGGGTCCCAAAATTCAGAGACCCAATCCAGAAATGGGCATCTGAGATGAACACACACTTCTCAGAGAAAGAAGTTCGCCAAGCCTATAAATACATGAAGAAATGATCCACATCACTAGTTATTTGTGAAATGCAAATTAAAACAACACTTAGGTACCATCTCATTCCAGAAAGAATGGCTTTCAACAGCAGATGATGGAGAGGCTGCAGGGAAGAAGAAGAAAAAAAAAAAAAAAAAACGCTTCTCCACTGCTGGTAGGAATACAGACTGATGGAACCTTTACGGAAAGCAGTGTGGAGACTCCTTAAAAAGCTAGAACTGGAAATCCCATTCAATCCAGCTATCCCCCTACTGGGAATTTCTCTGAAGAACTGAAAACATATCATAGCGACATCTGCGCACCTATGTTTATAACAGCAAAATTAGTGATAGACAAACCTTGGAAACAATGGAAATGCCCATCGCCTGAAGAATGGCTGAAGAAGAAATGTTATTTTTATACAATTACATAGTATTCAGTTGTAAAGAATGAGACACTAGAAGATTTCTTATTTAAGTGAATGTATCCTGAAGATATACTCGTAAGTGAAATAAAGCAGACCTACATGTGTAAATACCATATAATCTTCCTAGTGTGAGAATTCAGAAGAAATAAAAATGGAAAGGCATGACACACCTCAGTGGAAATCAAGAACTAATGGGTTAGATAATGAAGAGTCTATACACAGAAAAGATAGAAAACATGGCAGGAACAAAACCATGCACTTACACACGCAGGATGAAGTAGACATTGGTCCTAAGAACCTCCAGCACAGGCTTTGCACACTGAGGATAGCAAGGTATAACACTAAAATTTTGGTTGAAATAAAACAAGTCATTCTTTCTGGGTTGAGATGATACCTAAGTGTTGTTTTAGTTGGCATTTCACAAATAACTAATGATGTGGAGTATTTCTTCATATATTTATAGGCTTGTTGAATTTCTTTCTCTGAGAAGTGTGTGTTCATCTCAAAAATATTTTCAAAATAAATATGCTGTTGGGCCCGGCGGGATGGCTCAGTGGTCTAAAACGCCTGCTTCGGAAAGCTTGGGCGGCTTCAGGGACCGCGGTTCGATCCCCGCCACCACATGCTGCGCCAGCCCTGCCCTGGGGCAGGCTGAGCTGGCCATAAAAATGAGTGAATAAACAAGGGTTCTGAAACAAGAATAACAATAAATAAAAAAATTAAAAAAATAAATAAATATGCTGTCATTCTGGTCTTTCAGATGTGTGCTGCTTCTCATGTAATTTCAATTATTGCTATACTCTGTCTCTCTCAAGTAAATGGTTGTTTTACAAGGAAATGAAAAATAGTATTTTTTGAGTATTTAAAATTTTATTTTAAAGATTAAAAATAGCAGAAACAAAGATAGAGAAACAGTAACAAGCAGAAGTATATATAGTATAAAATTTCAAAACAAGAACAAAAATTTAACAGTTGTTGTATTATATATTTTCATCATCAAACCTGTTTAGATTAATAGATATAAATAGGTAAGATTGGTCAAATAATTAAACATTAACATTTTCAATACAGGCCCGGCGGGATGGCTCAGTGGTCTAAAGCACCTGCTTGGGAAAGCTAGGGTGGCTTCAGGCACCACGGTTCGATCCCCGGCACCACATGCTGCGCCAGTCCTGCCCTCGGGGCGGGCTGAGCCAGCCATAAAAAAAAAAAAAAAATGAGTAAATAAACATTTTCAATACAACTTTAATTTTTTAACTCTTCCAAATGCATTTTGTATTTACGTCACTCTTCTAAAAATAATTTATAGGGGTTGAGGATGCAAAAAACACAAGATTCTGAGTTTGATTCCTGGTACCCTCCAAAATTAATTAACTTGTTTATTTATTTTTTTATTACTTTTTATTTTTTCTTCTTTCGAGTTCTTACACTAGACAGACCATACGATATTTGCATATATAGGTCTTGTTTATTTCACTTATGAGCATATGTTCAACATACATCTACTTCTATATGAAGTTTTCTAGTTTATCATTTCTTACAGCTGAATAATATTCCATTTTATGAAAATACTGCATCTTTTTCAACCATTCTTCCTATCAAAAAATGGTATTAAAAGAGAGTAAGAGACAAGGAAAAATGCTATTGGCTTTACCAGTAACAATTTTGTATATATTTAGATTTCTAAATTTCTGTGTAAAAATGTGTAACTCTTTGTATCACATTCTCTAAGCATTTATTAGAACATCAATGATTGTTGGAAAATACCTACTCCAAGTTAAATATATGACGTTTGATATTCAGAAAGACAGTGATGTTAAGCTCAGTTACATATTACACAGTAATAGTGTCACTATGCTTCTCTTCTCGAGGATTAAGAATTTAAGTTTAGAGAGCAAAGTTAGAGAAAAAGAATGGCTACATGGATAGCCGATATTTTGGCCTTAGTCCTTCAATGTCAGTGAGGACCCATGACACAATAGTACCTGTGGTATAGCATCCTATAGCTCAGTGGTGTCCCAAATTTTCTGTTCTAGGAGATTTGGAGGCCACAGAGGAAGGGGATTGTTAGTGTATTGTGTGCTTAAGGAGAGCCACATACAGGGAAAACATTCTCTCAGGCTTTCACAAAGAGTAAATTGGTCAAGCAATGACTCATCCAGATGGCTGACACTGGAAACAGATCCACAAAGCACTGTACATGGTTACAAGGTAAATCCTAAGGAGACTTGACGGACCTTGCGAGATACAAAAGTTACATGTTCTGTTGTAGAGATCTCTCTTTAACTTGCCCTTAACCACCCAGCAGAACTGTTTAACCACGAGGCATAATAAGTAAAGCTAGGTTACTATGTTGAGCTATAAAAGGATTAAATCAGCAGTTTCTTACTGCCATGTCTGCCAATAACCCACTATGATTATGGAATATTGGATTATGTATATAACCAGTATCTCAGTGCAAAATTAGAGATCAAATTTTTATAACAATAATGATTTGAATAATTATGTCTGCATCCTGTGCCCTAAATAACTACTATGAGGACAACAATATGCATTGTCTCAATTTTTGGGAATGTACTAGTAATGTGTTTGAAACTGTCACATTGTTATTTCTTATTAAAGGCAATAAAAAATAAAAAAGAATGTTAAAAAATCTATTTATGTATGAAGACTTCTAATTCACCACTCTTTATAGCTGAGTAATATTTTTAATGAATTTTTTTAATTTTTTATTTATTATTTTTATTCTTGTTTCAGAACCTTTGTTTATTGACTCATTTCTATGGCCGGCTCAGCCAGCCCTGAGGGCAGGGCTGGCGCAGCATGTGGTGCCGGGGATCAAACCGCGGTCCCTGAAGCCGCCCAAGCTTCCCCAAGCAGGGGCTTTAGACCACTGAGCCATCCCGCCAGGCCCCATATGGCTGAGTAATATTGCACTGCATAAAAACACCATATCTTTTTCAACCTTTCTTCAGGTGATGGACATTTTTGTTGTGTCCCATTTTGTTTATCCCAAATTGTACTGCTGTAAACATAGGTGTACAAATATCATTATGATATGATGTTTTCAGTTCTTCTGGGAAAATTCTCATTAGTGGGATACCTGGATTGAATATGACTCCCAGTCCTAATTTTTAAAGGAGTCTCCACACGGATTTCCATAATCATTGCACCAATCCACATCCCAACCAGCAGTGGAGAAGTGTTCATTTATCTCACAAACTCTTCAACATTTTTTCTTGCTTTATTTCTTTATGGTAGTCAATCTTTCAGGTGTAAAGTGGTATCTCAGTATTTCTTTAAATTTTCGTTTCATGGATGGCTAGTGATGTGGAGCACTTTTTCTTGTATTTATTAGCTATGCATAAAAAGTCTTTTAGTTTAAAGACAAGAAATATTTGTACCAATAGCATTTAGAAAAATTATCGTGTCTGCAGCTTGTACTCTGAACAACTAGTATGAAAACAGCAATGTGCATTGTATTAATTATTTTGACTGTCCTAGTAACGTGCTTTGAAATTGTCTCATTGTTATTTCTTATTAAAAATACAAAAGAAAAAAATAAAGGATGTTTCACAAAAAATACAATACTATCAATTCATCCTAGTATCTCTATTTTGGGTATTTGTGCAAAAGACTGAAATATGCATTACAAAATGATGTTACAACTTCCATGTTTAGTTCAGCAGCTATAAAAAAAGGCAATATGAAGAACCAACATTCCTTTTTATTGAAGGGTAATTATAAAGGAGATGTGTGATATATGTATACAATGGAAAATTTCTCAGGCGATGAAAAGAAATTGTCCAATGAGTCAATTTTATGGCTGTTATTCTGACTGAAATGTGTAGTGAAATAAAACCAACAAACACTGCACAACGTCATCTACTTATGCAACTTACATTACAAGTGCACCAAGAAACACAGAGCGGAATGCTTGCTACCCCTCGTTGCCTGGTGGTGAGTGCCTGTACTCCAGCATTTGGGAGGCTGAAAACAGGAGAAATACTCCAAGTCATATCTATGTATTGAAACCCTGTAGACCCTGCACCAAATACATGAAAATATAAAATTTATAAAAGAAACACTCTATTCAGATCAGTTAAATAAAACAGTGAGTACCAAAATCAGGTGAAACTTCTTTGTTTATCTTCATTACTCCCATGAATTCCCCACATTCAATGAGCTGCAATGCCTTAAGAAAGGCATTAGTCCCCTTAAGAAAGCCATGTGGTCTCTTCTTGCAATTGTTGCTCCTTCTCGTACTTCAGTGAGGAGGAAAATCAAAAAATAATGACAACACACAGTTACATGTTTCTTGTAAGAAGAGTAATTTTGGTGCTCCTTTTGCAGACAAACCAGGACACAGATAGAGAGGAATCCTGACTTATGACCAGAAAGGGGCTGACAGTAGGAAAAAGTACAGAGATGAAGCCAGAAATATTCACCAACCACCAACTGAGATTATAAAGTAGGGCAGCAAAAATGTGAAAGATGGAGGAGAAGATGTAAAATGATACAAAGTTGCTCACCAGGAAAAGGATGCTTTTGGTGGCTTTTGACTCAGGAGATCCGAAGGAAACATTAGCGTTATGAATGTACTTGACCTGCTGTTTATGTCTGTGGAGCACAAATACCATAGAGCCACTGGTCCACACTGTAAGCACGATTAACCCAACCTCGGGGGACAGCACTAACACAATGTAGACTGAGATCATGGACGACCCATAATCTGAAGCAGTGCAGAATGCTGTGTATCTCTTCCTTGTGATGTTTCTCATTTCTGGTTTTCCAGACACCAGTAACATATACAGAGGAAAAATGAAATTGACCGCCATGTGTAGCAGCCAGCACAGGGTCATGGTGAAGCCTATGTGCTTTGGGGCTTTTCCTTTAAGATTCTTCCAACAAGAGTTCATGGGGCTGACTATGATCGTCTGGTAGACACTCAAGAGGCACACGGTACAAATGGACATAGCCCTGCCCACTCTGAGGACATACAAGTTGAGATTGCAAGTAAATTCATTGAATAAATCTTTCAACCCAAAGGCTACTATTGTCTGGGAGGGTCCTTTTGAAAGAATGACTAAAGAATTAGCAAAAATCATGTGCATGAGAATCAAATCTGTGGACCTCAGCCTTCTCTTTGTATGTTGCAGGGATAAATAATGGCAAAGTAGAGAAAAATTTCCCATAATTCCAACCGCAGTTTGGAGCAAAAATATTGTTCCTATGGCCAAGTCTCGCGAAGCTATTTTTTTATTGCCTTCTAAAATTTCTTTTAAATTATGTTGGCAATTATTCCCTTGAGCGAGGCTCATTTTTATACTTGAGAGGAAAATTACTTTAGCTAATGCTCCTGTGGTACTGGAAAGCCTTCAAGCACAAGGAGATAGAATTTTCTCCTTATTTCATGAGTTAGGCCATACCCAGCAGGCATCATTGATAACCTGGAAGGAGAAATGACAATATATAAAGAATTAACTTATAACATTTTTAGTAACACGTAATTTTTCCTTGCTAACAACTATAAAAAAAATCCTAAATTATTATCAAAACCATATAGACCATACACTAATTGTGAACATCTTTCTCCTTTAAATATTTAAGTTAAATAGAAAACATTTTGCCAGAAATAACTTCTAATGGTTGTAATTATTTCTTTCAAAACACAGTAAACATATGGATGAAATGATGTTAGATCATGCTAAAATTAAGACGTTTCTATCAGGGCTGTGGTGGCACACATCTGTAATACCAGCACTTTGGAGGCTGAGGCAGGAGGATTGGTGTGAGCTCAACTCCAGCCTGGACTACAGAAAGTGAGCAAGACTAGCCTGCACTGCATGGAAAGACACTGTCTCAAAAAGACAAAAAAAAAAAAAATTAAGAATTTTTTCATCAAATTTTGAGCATATACAGTGTGTAGGTGACAGGGACCCAAGAATAAGGACGTGGAAAAGCAAAAGACCAGTACAAACACATGTATTCACCTTAAAGAGGTTTTATGACAAATGAAAACCTGGAAAAATAATCATGGTAGTTTCAGAAAATGAAGTCAGGGGCCCAGCACGATGGCTCAGTGGTCTAAAGCGTCTGCTTAGGAAAGCTTGGGTGGCTGCAGGGACCGCGGTCCGATCCCTGACACCACATGCTGCGCCAGCCCTGCCCTCAGGGCAGGCTGAGCCGGCCATAAAAATAAATAAATAAACAAACAAAAGTTCTAAAACAAGAAAAAATAAATAAATTAATTAAAAATTCTTTTAAAAAAAAAGAACCTTAAAAAAAAAGAAAATGAAGTCAATTAGATGGCAATGAATATACAGAAATGATTATATGTGCTCATTATTCTGAAAAAATGTACTAAACAATAAAAGATGACAAAGTAAGGATGTGGATAAATCATTGACTTTCTTCTGTACATACAAGTATTTTGGGAAACTGGTAGCATCTACATAAGTTGATAACATGTCACCTTATGCCATAACCATTTCATTTTTATTAATTTACACAACTAATAATCACAAACACCTCACTGAGGCAAAGTCTACACATTCTATTTAGTAGCACTGACTGACTCAAAATAGCCCAAATCTCAAAATCATCTTTGTGCTTATTAACAGTGTAATAACTCAATTCATTGAATTTCATGCCATAGAATGAAATGGCATTTCCAATGAATAACATTGAATAATTATAAAGAAACATCTAAAACTCTCATGAAGGGCATATATATGCAACAAATATGGACGTTTTCACTTCATTTATATAAAGTGCTACAGAGATATTAGTGATGTGATAGCTCAGATGTCAGAGCATATATTTCCTTGTTTCACTCCTACATATATGCAAGAAAACTATAACCTCAGGATGAGATATCTTGAGGAGACACATGGGAAATTAGAGCAAATGACCATATTACATATGTTTCTTTGTCTCTCCATCACAAAGGAAATTGGGTTGCATTTGTGAAACTCTACTGAGCTGTGTCCTCACGAGCAGAGATGGCTCTTTCATTCTTTGCCCGTACGTGTCCCTAACAGAAATCAGAACAGTTATCTCGAAGAAGTGTTGAGAATATGTGTGACCTGCAGCACGTGTCTGTACAGGATGAGACTCACATGTGGGCCAAGAAGCACAGGAATGATGTCCAACAAGAGATTTTACACAACAATGACAACAATAACAAAACCTTTGTGTTACTGTAGTAGTAGTAGTAGTAGTAGTTGCTGTTGTTGTTGTTGTTGTTGTTGTTTTGGCTTTCTAATGGTGCATAACTTGACTCTAACTTCGTCATATTATCCAGCAGAATAGCACTCTGAATCTTTTCTGTTTGGAGATATTTATGCTGCTCCATGTGGAAATCACAAACATAATGAGACACAACGGGAGTAAGATCTGACAAATTAAGTAGAGAGAAAGATGAGGGAAGAAATAATAAAATTGGTCTAGGTGTAATATGCAAGTACTTATTTTCCAATATAAAAGTAATTATTGTATGTCACACACACCACCTACAACACACAAATAATACAGTGCATTAATTACAAGCAAGGTAGAGTAGATGAAAATGGGCAAGCGTTTGTAATGGGGAGTCTGTTTTATACTTTGGGGTTCCTGGAGTTGATCCCCATGTCTATAGAAACTCAAGGCACGGGTTGTGGCAATGCCCATACTATAAGAATATGTGAGAACAGGTGACAAGTTTGAACCTCTAAACGTTGAGAACATCTTTAGTTGAAAATCTGAAGGTGTCCTGTTGCTGAGTAGAGAGGTGCGTGTCGGAGACACTTGAAACAAGAATGAATCCTGAATATACACGTGAACGAGGCTGGCCCTTTCCTCTATTCCTATCTGTTCTCCCTTCATCTTACTGTACTCCTTCTGCTCAGTATCTTTCCATTTTACTATATTGTGAGTTCACTGAGATTTTATTTATTCTTTCAGGTTCTTACACTAGGGAAACACTATGATATTTACACATGTGGGTCTGATTTATTACCACTATGTATGTAGCCTCCAGTTGTATCCACTTACCTATTAATTCTGTTTAATAATTTTTATTTTTTAAAGAGATGATAAATTACACTTAAAAGAGAGGTACAAGCCATACAGAATTTCACTTAATAAAGTAAAATGAATTTCACCGTTTCCCTTGTAACACATAGCCTTCCAACCACATTCCCATTTTACAAGATGTATGCGTTTAAAATTGGAAAAAGTATTAACTGCTTCCTTCCATCCACCAGCAGTAATGCGCAGTGCAGTTGTCCAGAACATCCTGCCTACACACATAGATAATTCTGTTTCTCCACTCCCTCTCTTGTCTCTGCATTCAAAATCACAAACTCTTTCCTTCACAATAGGTTCATGCCCTTCTCCAGTACCTATTGTACCCCTCAGATTCAATTTTTCTCATTCAAGTTCTCACAGTAAAGAACCAAGATGATGTTCCCACATGCAGGACTGATTTACTTCACTTAAGATTATGTTCTCTAGTTGTATGCATTTACTAACAAAAGACTAAATTTATTCCATTTTATACCTGTGTAATACTCTGCTGTATAACAATATCACATCTTCTTTTTCCATTGTTCAGTTGATGGGCAATTGTATTGTTTCTAACATTTACCTATGACAAATTGCACTGCTATAACCATGGGTGCATACATATTGCTGTGGTCTGTGGTTTTCAGTTCTTCTTAAAAATACCTGGGATAGGGGCCTGGGGAGATAGCTCCGAGGCACAAGTGCCTGCTGGGCAAGTGCAAGGTCGTGAGTTCGAACCCTGGTCCCACAAAAAAAAAACAAATACCTGGGATAGGAATGGCTGGCTTGAGTGGGATCTCCAATCCTAGCTCTTTAGGAAAACTCCACACTGATTTCCATAGTGGTCGGACCTGTCGCAACTCACAGCAACAATGAGAAAGCTCTCATTTTCTCCACGGTCTCTCCACCATCTGTTACTGGCTGACTTGTCGATGTTAGCGATTCTTCCCGGGGTGAGCTACAATCTCACTGTTGGTTTAATTTGCTTTTCTCCAGTGACCCACGACGCTGAACGTCTTCTCATGTGTTTACTTGCTGCTCGTATTTCTTCTCTAAAAAGTGCACATTCATCTCAGATTCCTATTTTGGTTTGTGTCTCTGAATTTGGCTAGCCTAATTTTTAAAATTATTCATGTGTTCTACGTAGAAGAATTTTGTTAGAGGGGCAGTTGGCTTTGACTTTTTCCCATTTTGTGGGCTTTCTTTTCACTCTGCTGGAGATTTGCTCAAAAGAAGAAATTTTTCTGTTCATCGTTTTTAAACTAGCAGCTAATGTTCAACCTTAGCACTTTACCTAACTATATGCTAATACCTATAATCCCAGACTCTACACTGCAGATAGCAAAGTGTAATGTAAAAACCAGGACTGAATATTTCTCATCTTGTTCTTCTAAGTGTGTACCAATTCTAATGTTTTATCAATTAGTATACTTGTCTTAGAACAATTTCTTTTAAAAAATAAAAGGAATAAAAAGCAGCATGTGCGAGAAGTCGCTATTTCCAGCGTTCTTCATACCTAAGTAGGGAAGCCAGAACGGCCTAAAAGAACAAAAGTCTCCAGCAGTCAAAGTACACTCGGAAATGCGCACACTGTCCGTATTACAGATATTTCTATGACATTCTGCTGCATCTTGGTAACTAATATTCATCTTTACACCAGTGTCCTACATATCTTTGAATATATGGTATTCATATTGTGCTAGTACTTCACAAACGTGGTCATAATGCCCTACATATGTTACTTTACTTAATACTTCTATTTGTGCGATATATTGACTGACATAATTATCCTGAAAATCCAAGAGGTCTCAAAAGCAAAGAGCTTGAGGAATCTGTTTAAATTAGCGACCGAGTGGAAGCTCGCATATGAGGCTAGCCAGTTGAATAGTCAGTATCCTAACCGCTGTGCCGCAGGACACCTGCATTTGTCATACAATTCGGGCCAGTCATTTGTTTTTATATTAGGTCCTTTGATTTTACCCCATTAACGTTTCAAACTACTTTTGTAATCACAAGTTTCCAATTTTATGTAAATTCTAACTGAATATTTCAACATCAAACATGAATAAACCTTAAAGAACTGCAAAAATACAGGTGTAGTATTATCCTTTCATCCCAAGGAAGCCATCCTCCAATAAGCTCAATGTATCAATGAAAAACTAGCTCAATAATGTTTCCCACATAGAAAGTTTCATCTGCTGACATAAGAGAAAGAAAAATAGTCAGGCATCTATTAGGGAACTTACAGAGAAGCATTACTGCACTTCTGAACTGTCATATGTGAAATGCTAATAATGTGTATTAGAATAGATTATGATAGAAAGTACCTCATTACAGATTTATGTTTAAGGCATGGGTTAAGTGAAACAGATAGCAAGGCATAAAGATTCAGGAAGCGAAAAGGATATATGTAAAATGCAACGTGGAAAGCCTGAAATCTTAACTATTGTAGACAGCCAAATCCTAAACTCCAGAGAAAAAAAATCTAAAATAAAAATGTGTAGCCAGTTGAAAGTGTGCTAAGGGTGTGAAGAGAGGGCCTCAGAGAAACGCAAACATGTAGACAATGGGTGCAGAAAAGCATGTTCAACAGCATTCAAGATACGGCAACTGCAAAGCAAAGCTAGAGGCTTCCTAAGTGATAAGATCCATAACCAAAGATGCCAAGAGTCACAGGATGGAGAGATAGAATCCCAAACACTACCCTTAGGGATCGACACTTTAGAAAAATAATGGATGTTCCATATAAAACAGAATATGGAAAACTTGCCTAGTAATGTCTCTTTTGGGTATTTACGCAGAAGATCGAAATCTGCATCATAAAGAAATATGAGAACTTTGTGCTCATTTCAGCAGCTATAGAATAAACAGTATAAGGAAAGAGGATTCCCCTTCATTGAAGAATAGTGAATAATGAAGATTATAACATAATCTTATAGTATATATGCAATGGAAATTTCGTGGCCCATGAAAAGAAGTTCTCCAGTGGATGAATTTTATGGACGTTATTTGAAGAGGCATGCAATCAAAGAAGAACAAACGCTGCATAACCTCGTCAGCTGATGCAATTTACATTGCAAATGTATTAAGATACACACAGTGGAAGGCTTGTAAGCATTCTTTTTGGATGGTCAATGCATAATGTTCCAGATAAATAGTATGAATAGATTCTGGAGATTGTCCGGAGGACATTATTTTTAATTATACTCTGTTTAACCGTTTATTAAATATTGAGAAAAAAAGAAAATAGATGTCATGAGAAATAGTGATATTTTAGTGAAAGATATTTTTACATCTTTTGGGGGGGAGAGAAATGTTTTATTTATTTTTTTGTCTTTTTGAGACAGGGTCTCACTATGCAGTTGAGGCTGGGCCTGAGCTCACTTTTGCATCCCAGGCTGGTCTCGAACTTGCCCCAATCCTCCTGCCTCAGACTCCCGAGTGCTGGGATTACAGGTGTGAGCCACCAAAGAGAAATGTTTTAAATCAGAACAAATACTAAAAATTCGTAGTAAATACTGAAAGCTGTTGCTTATAACAGAAATTATTAAAATTACTTTTGTTTCAATGTTTCCCCAACTTCGCAGAAAAACCAGTATCTCCCAAATCAAAAAAGCAATGTGTCTCCAATAGTTTACAACTACTTTTTCTGCTCTATGCATCAAATATACAGAGCCACAGCGATTTAATTTTTTTCTCCACACATCACTTCATGTACCTGTTTTCCACATGGATATAGCAAGTTCTTATGACTTCCTTGCATTCTTCCCTTGGCAGAAATGGATTCTATGCATATTCAAAGTAATACTAGATGGGGGATGGTGAGATAGCTCAGAGGAATAATTGCTTCCTGGCAAGAGCAACGTCCTGAGTTTGATCCCTGGTAGAATTTATCTCAAAATTCTGAAAGAAATAAAGAAGAAGGAAGGAGGTGCTATGAATTTATCCTTTAAGTTTCTGCATGTTATATGAGCAACAGATATGTTTGAGTACTACATCTCCAAAGCATATAAAGCCTTTGGCTGGGGACATAGCTCAGTAGAATAAGCGCTTGCCTGGCAAGCACAAGGGCTTGAGTTCAGTCCCTGGTTACACACACAGAAGAAGAAGAAGAAGAAGAAGAAGAAGAAGAAGAAGAAGAAGAAGAAGAAGAAGAAGAAGAAGAAGAAGAAGAAGAAGAAGAAGAAGAAGAAGAAGAAGAAGAAGAA
>PVJA010020349.1:0-37016 GCA_004027025.1 Myocastor coypus | reverse complement strand
TTTTTTTGCGGGATTCAAACTCACGACCTTACACTTGCCAGGTAGGAACTTGTGCCATGGAGCTATCTTCCCAGTGCCCCCCCCCCCTTTATTTTTTGTGGTATTAGGGATTGAACTCAGGATCCTGTGCTTGCCTGGCAAATCCTTATTCTACTGTGCTATCTCTCCAGCTCACCCCAGAGTTCTTTTGGGAGGTATTCAGAACTTTTCTATCTAGAAAACTGGAATAAATCACTACATTTTCCTACACAATTCTGAGACCAGAAATAAACACATAAACACAAACTTTTAAAGCAGCCATGGGGGACACCCACTCAGGATCCCCCTCCTGTCTCTCTCTTGGACAGGAGCTTTCTTTCCCTCAATAAATATGTTCTGCTCATACTTCCAAAAATAAAAAAATTTTAAAATAATAAAATAAAAAAAGTAAAGTGGCCATAAGCTAGGGATACTGCTCAGTGGCACAGCACCTGTCTGACAAGTGTCAAGTCATGAGTTTGATTCCTGGTACCAAAAAAACTAAGTGGCCAATAAAACTAACCTGCCAGAGAGACAGCTCAGCAGATTAAGTGCCTGCTTAGGCAAGTGCAGGGACTGGGGTTCAATCCCTGGCACCACATGCTGCGCCGGCCTTGCTCTTGGGCGCGCTGAGCCAGTGACCAAGTCCAGGGGTGGTAGCACATGCCTGTAATCATATCACTGAGGAGGCTGAAAACAGAAAGATCGCTATGAGTCTGAAATGCATAGCCAGACCCTGTACCAAAAACATTAAAAAAAATTTTTTTTGACATACTTACAAAGTCCAAAATGTGCTAACAGGGGTAAGGATTATGAAACTGACAAAACGTTATGGAAATAATGAAAAAGTCTTAAATATATGAGAATATTCAAAAGCATAAAACAAGAATGACAATTTTTTTGTCCTCTTAAAACAGGGCACTGCTATGTTGTACAGGGTGGTCTGAAAAGTCCTGGACACAAGCCTCCTGAACAGTTAGGATTTACAGGTATGCACCACCATGCCTGGCATATTCTACTTTAAAAGAATCACTGGTAATATCCCTGACATCTCAAACTTTCCGAGTAACCTTTAGCCACATGATCTCTATGCTTTCCTTAACTCAGTCTGTGCTACCTATACTACTACTGGCATAACAAAATTAGTCTTCTCTTCTGATTAAGTCAATCATCTTCCAGTGGTAACTACTGAAACTATCATAGTTCTTCCCACTGCATTCTGAGGACTAAGAAGGTACTTTCCTGTATCAATGCCAGATTAATAGCAATTCCAGATGCTCAACCATAAAATTAAACTAGCTGGAAAGCACTCAGCTATATGCTATTATTATTACCTCCTTTCTGCATACCCTTAGCCCTCCTCCAGATTTACTCTCCATTAATACAATGCCCACAAATTATACAATTTTTAGCTTATTAATGCTTTCTCCATGAGATGTTGCAGTCCATATTTACTAACAAAGCTGGCCCCTAAATCTGGTCTTTTCATCAAATACTATAGGCACAGTACATTAAGCCTTTAGAATTGTAAATGAATGCCCCCAAGAAGACGTCTATAAATATACTTGTAGTCATATCTAGCAACTTTTTTCACTGCTAATTGTGTGCACTATTTCTCAAAACACTAATTTTACTACCACTAACAAACGACTCAATTTCTTAAAAAGAACGAGTACAACAGTGACATTAACAACATGTAAAATAATGAATGCAAACCTGTTAGAGACACAACAGCAAATACACAGAAAAATAGTAGCAAGTTAAAGTGAAAGAAAACCTTCTCTTCAATATTGTTTATGAAATCACAGAATAAAAAACAAAAAGTAAAAATTATCATGTACGTTAATTTTTTAAAAATCAGAAACAATATCTATTGTAGATGCACATTTAAACATGAATATTTAGACTATAATACTTGAAATTTTCCTGTAATGTTAAGAAATCACCTGTAAGGAGCCCTTTTCCGTAAGTTCTTTCAGTAGCATGAAGACTTTAAACATTTTAAGTATGTGCTCCAAAATAAATTCTCAATTCTGAGAAACATTTGAAAATCACCTGTTTTGTCTCTCAGTATTCTGGAGCTCCCTGTGGTCCCTTTTCAGGTGTTTGGTCAAAGACGTAAAGTACTCTTTCAAAAGATTCTGGAAAGGTTGTTGTTTCTCTGGACTAATTATTTCACTAGGAGGAAAACTCAAATTAAACTTTTCTGCAGCACTCTTTACTCTCCTAGGTATAAGTCCAGCGATATCATCTCCACAATGGCGACAGAAGCTAATCACCACAGAAACATGAGTGTGAGATTCTCGATCAGCATTAATAATATTTTTTAGCTGTTCATAGATTAAGGAAAGACCTTCCTTATCAGTGAAAATCCCAACTATTGTCAATTCTGCAATGAAACGCAAATCAGTTCTCAGCTTGGTAATGTTAGGAGTTTTCTCTTCTTTCCTTGCTTCAAAATGTTTTTTCCATACCTGAAGAAGCGAAGGGGCAAAGTCAGCATAGCGCTGGTGAAAGAGAGAGCACAGGTGCACAGCACAGTTCACATCAGAGATTTTTAGCTTAGCTTCCACAATGGAAGCTACAGCTTCTGCAATGTATTTGCTTAAATTCAGGCCATTAAAATCATGGGATAAGGAGTCTCTCTGTTGTTCTGTGATAGTTTTTAGTTTTTTGACAAAAGCAGTATTTTTCTTCAAACTGGAGTCCAGGCGACTAAAGAAATTTTCCTCTGGTCGGTTGTCTGGAGCATTTTGGTTTTTGCTACGAAGTTCTTTTCTTAATTGATGTCTTTCCCAAGCCTCCTGATGAAGCTGAAGGGATTCTTCCTTTTCTCTATGTGAAAATCAAAACACAAATAAAACAGTACATACATACTTTTGAAGTACTACTGATAAATCCTCTTAAGACTAAACTCTAAAGGCTGGCCCGATAGCTCAGCAGACTAAAGCACCTATTTACGTGGGTGCAGGGACTGGGATTTGATCCTCAGTGTGCCATGCTGGCCCTCCCCTTGGGATGTGCTCAGATGGAGACTGAGACTGGGCATGGTGGTGTGCAGCACTTGGAAGGCTAAAAACAGGAAGATCACTATGAATCCCATCTGTGTAGTAAAACCCTGCAGATCCCTGTATTAAATACATTAAAAAACAAAAACAAAAAACTAACCTCTAGTGGGAGTAAAAAAATCATCCAAACAACAGCATGTAAAAGGAAACAAAAGATGTAGAAATGCTTTTTCATTAATTTTGAAGACATTTTATCAATGACCTAAGAAAATGAAATCACAGTATATTAATACCACACGTGGGCCAGGCATGGTGGCACACGCCTGTAATCCCAGCACTCAGGAGGCTGAGGCAGGAGGATCGGTGCGAGTTGGAGACCAGCCTGGGCTCCAAAAGTGAGCTCAAAGCCAGCCTGAAATGCACAGTGAGACCCTGTCTCAAAAAGACAAAAAAAAAAAAATCACATGTGGTAGAGAGAAAGGTTCTGAATAACTAGATGAAAATTTAAAATCATGAACTAGGTATGTGGTTCAGTGGTAGGACTTATTTAGCACTGGGTTCAATCTCCAGTATCAATAACAATAACAATAACAATAAAAACAAAACACAAAAAAAATTGTTGTTGGACATGGAAGCACATGCCCATAATCCCAGGACTCAGGAAGCTCAGGCAAGAGGATTGCTATGAGTTCAAGGCCAGCTTGGGTTACATAGTATATTCAAGTCCAGCCTGGATTACAGAGCAAGACCTTATTTCAAAAAGGAAAGAATTCTGCTATCTGGCAAACTAAATGAATTAAACACATGATACTTAATATGAAAAATATGATATGATTGGGAAGAATATGAAATGTAAAAAAACAAAAGCAACGTAAAGCCAAAAAAGAAAAAGCACTAAAGAAACAAATAAACTGCCCACCAAAGTATTTTAAACAATAAGCATTATAAGAGAATATATTAAAAGTGTTTCAGGGAGCCAGGCGTGGTGGCACACACTTGCAATCCCAGCACTTAGGAGGCTGAGGCAAGAGGATCAATGTGAGTTTGAGACCAGTCTAGGCTATAAAAGTGATCTCAAGGCCAGCCTGAACTGCATAGCAAGACCCTGTCTCAAAAAGACAAAAAAAAAAAGTGTTTTAGGGGCTGATGAGATAGCTCAGTGCTCTAGAGCACCTGCTTAGGCAACTGCAGGGACCACCATGGTTTGATCCTTGGCACCACATACTGCACCAGCCCCACTCCCAGGGCATGCTAAGCCAGCCCTTTCTTACATACATACATACATACATACATACATACATACATACATACAGTTTAGAACTGTTTGAAAATTTAATATGTTTTTCTATATCAGCTTAAATAAATTTTTAGTGAAGTACTGAACTTGATAAGATTCAAGTTGTAATTCAAGTATGATCTAGAAAATTTGGAAAGAAACTGGAAAAGAACTATTAAAGCCTTTCATAAGACGTGAACAAATTGCTAAAGAGGCATACCCACTTTCCCACTAAAAAGATGGAAGTTTAAAATGAAGAAGTAATAAAATAACTTGGATGGGGTCGGAGGAGAGGGACAATGTAACTTTGAGATATAAGCATATTAACTTTAAAATATCAATGTATAAAAATGCAAATCTTAGATAAAAATTTAAGTTAAGCTACAATTCTCTGATTTTCCACCAAATACTACACTGTACTAACAATTCACATCCATTACAGGGAAATTGAACTTGTGAGTAGCTTTTGGAAATTTCCCAGCCATACACACACACAGACTAGCAGTGAAAATGCATATTAAGAAAACAGTAGATAACTCAGCTAGAAAGGCTTTAAAATATATTAACAGTTCTTTTATGGGTAAAACAACATGACGCCTTAAAACATTCTAGGGGTAAAAACTGGGTAATTGCTGAAAAGGTAAAAACTGGCTTGTTTTACTCTTCTGTTTTTGCATGCTTGAAATTTTCTCAGTGCAAAGTTGGAATTTTAAAAGCTCTTTTGATGGAAGGAGAAAGGGAAAGAAGTTATACAAAACAGAGCATCATTATAAATAGAAATTATTTAAAAGAAAAGTAGAGGCCAGGGAGATAGCCCTGTGCAGGAGTGCTTGCCTGGCAAGTGCAAGGTCATGAGTTCGAACCCTGGTCCCTCCCTCAAAAAAAGAAAAGTAAAATTAACAAGACAAAAGCTCTCAAGAATCATAACTATATAAGCCGGGTATGGTGGTGCATGCCTGTAACGCCAGCACTTGGGAGGCTGAGGCCGGAGGATCAGTGTGAGTTCAAGACCAGCCTGGGTTACAAAAGTGAACTTGAGGTCAGCCTGAACTGCATAGCAAGACCCTACCTCAAAAAAGACAAAAAAAGAATCATAGCTATAAATATTCTAAAACTGGCCACTAGTACTTTCTGTCAGACAGACCTAATTGTTAGGTGATAAAGGTGTATGAAAATACAAGTTTTTTTTTTTTTTTGAAAATACAAGTATTATCAAACCATAAAAAAAGCTTTAAAAAAAATTTACACTACATCTCAGCAACTATTAAAAAGGCTTTTGGGGCCAGGGCCTCAGTTCAATCCCTGGTTCCTCAAAAAAAAAAAAAAGACTTTTACTATTATTTAAAGTAATAATTAAAGCACTGGTTTAATGACCAGAAACTACAGAAGAAATTCAGATACAGTAGTCCCTCGCTGTTTCATGATTTGAGTTTTACAGACTATTGCACAGGTTTTCAACAAGTATTAGTCTATATCATCGTAGATTTTTCATTATATCGTAAGATTGTACAGTACTGTATAGTATACATATGGTGTTAAAATGTAGGTTTACAGTTTATTTATTGATTGATTATTGTCTTTTTGAGACAGGGTCTCGCTATGCAGTTCAGGCTGGCCTTGAGCTCACTTTTGTATCCCAGGCTGGTCTGGAACTCGCATTGATCCTCCTGCCTCAGCCTCCCAAGTGCTGGTATTATAGGCGTGAGCCCCAATGCCTGGCAACAGTTTAGAAAATGGTTTAGACATTAGGATTGCTTGTAAAAGTGTTTATGAAGCCTTAAAATATATGTAAGTGCTAAAATAAATATGCCGTTACTTCACAGATTTTCACTTATTGAGGGGGTGTCTGGAACATATCCCCTGTGATAAGTGAGGGACCACTGTACTCCCAAATGTCAAGGAGCTGCACAAGGAAGTTTCTATTCAAATAATCCTTCCCACCCCAAATATTCTCATTTTCCCAATCTTTATTCATTAAATTTTCTTACTTCAACTGAGCAGCTTCTTCTTCTTGCTGACGTTTCACCTCCTCTTCTTGCTTTTTTCTCTCTTCCTCTTCATGTTTCTTTTTTTCTTCTTCTTTTTTCTTTAATTCTTCCTCAGCCTTTACCTTTTCTTCTTCTTTTTTCTTGCGTTCCTTGTCTTCCTTTTTTCTCTTATCTTCTTCCAGTTTCTTCTTTTTGTCTTCAGGGACTTTACTGACCTCTTTCTTGGCAGTGATTTTGAGATCATCTTTTGGTTTTTCCTTGCTGCTCATTAGCCGCTTTTCACTGCAGTCTTTTTCCTTGTTGTATAGCAAAGATTCTTTTTCTTCCATACTTGCTGATTTTTTACGCTCAGCGGGCATTATGTGACCCAGAACAACCTATAAGAAAAGAAAGTTAGTACTGAAATACAGTGACTTTTATTAATGTGATATGTTGAACAAAATACAGTATAAGTTCATAATTGGGAGCTTAAGTGAACTGTATTTCTACATAGAAAATATATTAGTATTTTCTGTATCACATTCCATATTCCATCCTCATTGGTTATGACTATGTCTAAGTACTATTTTCAACTTAAGAAAAAATTCAAACATAAAAGTATAAGGAGGAGCTGGGGAGCTTAGCCTGCCAGTCTAAGCATCTAGTAAGATGCTTGGCAAGCACAAGGATCCAGGTTTGATCCCTGGTACCACATGCTATGCTGCACCACGTGGACCACACCCTGGGGGTGGGGCCAGCATGGCAGGCTCTGGGATTGAACCCCTGGCCCCTTCGCCTGCTTGCAGGTGCTTCAATCTGCTGAGCTATTTGACAGGCCCTAGGATTAGCAAATTTTACCTCATTGTTCTTAACAAAGTTCTTAAATAAAACTGTTAACGTATCTCAAATTAGTCCAGATCTACAGTTCATTAGTATTAACCAATATTGGGGACAACCCACTTGGGATCCCCCTACGGTCCCTCTCTTGGACAGGAGCTTTCTTGCCCCTGGTAAAGAGATTCTGCTCATAACATGAAAAAAAGTATTAACTAATATTAACAAGCCTAATGATTACAAAGCCTGTATAGTCTGATCTGTGTCTGGCAGCAGAGTTGCCAGCAACCTACTTTCCAAACCTCAGTTCAGGGCCAGCGAGATGGCTCAGTTGTCTAAAGCGCCTGCTTAGGCAAGCTTAGGCAGAAACAGGGACAGCAGTTTGATCCCCTGCACCACATGCTGCGCCACCCCACCCCCTGGGATAGGTTGAGCTGGCTATAACATAAAGCTTAAAATAAACAAATATACAAATAAACCTCGATTCAACAGGCATTTTGAACAATACTTTTTTTTCTCTCACTTATCTGGTGACCAAACCTGGGGCCTTCAGCACACTATGAAACGACTCAACAACTCAACCGCACAGCCCCCAGAACATAATTCTTCCCTCTTGGTAATTATGAAAACTATCTTATCTTCCTTTTGGTAGCTATGAAAGTTATCTTATGTACTTTATGAAGTTTAACACAACCCTGGTCTCTGTGCAGTAGAGATAATCAGTACCTCCCTAGATTTGGCAGCCAAGTAGGAACTACAGATACTGCCAAATGTCTGAGGGGTAAGGTGGGGTTGGGAGTCAACATCAGTTGAAAAATCATTGCCAGGCCACATGTAATTGCACTTATATATAATTTAAATGAAATTTGAAATTAAGATCTTCAGTCACTACTCATATTTTAAGTTATCAATTCTACATGTGAGATTAGTGGCTATCATACAGGGCAATGCAGATCCACCACTGTAGGTTCAACTGGACAGCAACAGTGTACAGTAAAGTTTGTAGTTAACTGGAAATAAATGGTGAAAGCAAAATTGTATTTCCCAATAAAATTCAGGATTTTTCTTTGCTGAAGATGTATTTCTCTATTCAAACTTCATTTTCTAATGTAACTTTTTTTTTTTTTTTTGGTAACTTCTTTTATGGTCTTCATGTTTAACTAAGTTACCTGAAGTCTGTACATAAGAAAATCAAACTTTTATTGCAAAAAAACATAAAATTCCTCCAACTTCATTTATTATAAGCTAAAAAGACACAGAATATTCTTAAACATTTTTAAATATATGCTTTTAACTACAGCAATAAAAACTTGGCTAAAAGCCAGAATATTTACAATAAGAATTTAGAAAACAAAGCATCACTGAGAGACAATCTAGAAATTTTTGTACTTTCTGACTCTTCCCTTTTTCTTCCTTCTTATCTTTCACTCTCATTGCCATGTTCTATGCAATTGTGTATCTGACACCCAAGGTTTTTTCTTTCTTTTTTTTTGTCTTTTTGAGACAGGATTTTGCTATATAGTTTAGGCTGGCTTTGAGCTCAATTTTGTAGCCCAGGCTGGTCTCAAACTTGCACCAATCCTCCTGTCTCAGCCTCCCGAGTACTAGGAATATAGGCATGCACCACCACACCGGCATGAGTGATACATTGTTTTTTTGTTTGTTTGTTTTTTGTTTTTGTGGGATTGGGGTTTGAACTCAGGACCTTGCACTTGCCAAGCAAGCACTTATTCCACTGAGCTATCTCCCTGCCCTACCCATTACATGTGTGAAGACTAGATTGGCACTATAGTATCTGGAAGTAGGATTTTAACTAACATCTTTAATTAAAAACCTATCTTTAATGTAGAAACATCAAATCCCAAAAATAAGTAAAAAATTTAAAGTATATTAATAGCTACTTACCATAGTAAATATTTTATGTATATTATCTCATTTAATCTTATTTAATTTTTATAAGGTAGATACTGTTTCCCCTGTTTTATAAATGAGTAAACTGAAACTTGACCAAGTAACTTAACCAAGCCTCCAAACCTGGGAAGAGAAAGAATTTGAACCACTGTCTTAATAAAAGTTAAGAACCCTGAATACCAAATTATAAAATGTAAGAGTTGATAGTAGACATTGACTATGACAACTCATAAGACTGTGAATTTAAAAACCAGGATGAGTCCTTGATAATTATTAAGCCATATTTACATAACATTTTTAACTTTTTGGCAGACTCTGGCCAACATGTATGAAGACAATACAGTATCTAAGGTAGTAACAATCGCATTTAGGAATGTTAGTCATGTACAAAAAAAAATTATACAAAATTTGTAATTTCTGATGTGAAGCATCAAAAGTAGCAAAGTTAATATTTCAGGGTTATAAGAAACGATAGTTTCAAGGGGCCGGGGAGATAGCTCAGTGTAATAAGTGCTCACCTAGCAAGCACAAGGGCCTATAGTTTCAAACAAAAGTTTTAATTAATGCTTCATTTACCAAGATAAAATTATACCTTAAGTTCTTCAAACATTAAGTAATTTACTTATCTGACATTCATAAAAGATCATAATTTACTAGCACTGGAGTCCCACATTTTCATCACTCTATATTCATTTATTCAATAAATAAACTAGCTACTATATTAATAAACTGAAGTCATGTACAAATTAAGACAATCTGCTCTAGAGTATAATAAAGCAAATTACATGTAAGAACTGTAAAGTTTTGGCACTGGTACCTCCTTGCGTCAATTTTTTTTTTTTTTCTTTTTGAGACAGGGTCTCGCTATGCAGTTGAGGCTAGCCTTGAGCTGACTTTTGTAGCCCAGGCTGGTCTCGAACTCGCACCAATCCTCCTGCCTCAGCCTCCGGAGTGCTGGGATTACAGGCGTGAGCCACCACGCCCGGCTCTTGCGTCAATTTTTATACTAGGAGCACCCATCCAAAGAATATCTGGAGCTAAACTTTAGTGAACAAAAATGTGACAGAAATCTAAAATCCTTCAGCAGCAGCAAACACCTTGTAAGAAGAGATATACATGGGTTTTGAAGGCAGACTTCAATCAGCATACCAAAAACAAACTGTTAGCTATGAACTGATCAACTTAAGTTTTCTATTTATTCATCAATAAAATGGAGATACTGCCTTTTTTTTTTTTTTTTTTTGGTCTTTTTGAGATGGGGGCTCACTATGCAGTTGAGGCTAACATTGAACTTAATTTGTAGCCCAGGCTTGTCTTGAACTCACAGTTCTCCTGTGTCAGCTCTTGAGTGCCACCACATCCAGCTTTGCTACCTATCTTAAAGAGTTAAGACAGTATGGAGTCGGGCTTGGGGCAAATGTGGATTCTCTGTTACACCAAACACTGAAAATTCCATCAGAAAGTGAGAGACTTTCAAAATTAGAAAAAGACTATTGGCTTTTATCTATTCTACCAAATTTTACACTGAGGCAACCAGCTGTCCAACTAATTTAATGACTCCACAAAGCTCTTTTCTGGTAATTTTCTGACTGTAAGATTCAAAAAGCCGGGGCTGGGGAGATAGCTCCGAGGCACAAGTACCTGCTGGGCAAGTGCAAGGTTGTGAGTTCGAACCCTGGTCCCACAAAAAAAAAGATTCAAAAAGCCAAAATATATGACAAAGATTCAGGTCAGTAAACATTTGTAGCACAAGAATTAAGCAAACAAAAAATAAGATGAGCAAAGTTAGCCAGGCATCATGGCACACACCTCTAACCCCAGCACTTGGGAGGCTGAGGCAGGAAGGATCAGTTGAGTTTGAAACCAGCCTGGGCTACAAAAGTGAGTTCAAGGCCAGCCTGAACTACACAGCAAGACCCTGTCTCAAAAGACAGAAACAAAAAAAAACCAAGAACAAAAACAAAAAAATCATAAGCAAAGTTATGTTTTAAAAAATGGTAAAATTCTTTTGGATGATATAGTTCAGTGGCACAGCACCTGCCTGACAAGTGGAAGGTACTGAATTTACTTTTGGTACAATAAAAAAAAAAAGGCGCTAATATTTGTATTTCAGTAAAAGTAAACTTTACTCAACATTCTGTATTTCATCTGAAGTTTCCCCGTTTTTCATGTAAAAGCCAGAAGATTTTATCTCAAATAAAATGAACATTAGTTATCTTTTAAATTAAATTAGCTGGGGCTGGGGAGATAACTCCAAGGCACAAGTGCCTGCTGGGCAAGTGCAAGGTCGTGAGTTTGAACCCCGGTCCCACAAAAATAAATAAATAAATAAATAAATAAATGAGCTTTTAAAAAGTACTTTACTGAATACAGTTATATTCAGACAGCCTTTAAAGAAACCATACTTAAAAACTACTGTCCTATCTCCCAAAGTAAGTGTCCTGACACAAGCATTTTATATTTTGTTTTCTAAACATATTCTAAACCTCCAAAAGAAAATTAAAAACTACTTACAAGTAGAACAGACACCAGTTGAGTGAAAGGTGAGAGGACACAGAGAGAGTTTTTCCTTTTTAGAGATATTACTTTCGAAAGTACCATATGGATTATGTATGAAATCACAATTAGATTGCTCTGAAAATACTCCTGAGTGAAAGAATGTTTTCACCTTTTCATTCGGTGTTATTCAAATGTTCTAGGGGCAAAAAAAAAAAAAAAAAAAAAAAAAAAGTTCTAGGGGCAGAACAGTAAGGTGCATCTCCCAGTCTTTGCCTTTATATTTTAAAAGCTTCTTATGTACGAATAACATACTCAAAACTTTTAAATATCACCATAGTTCAAAAATGGCTTTTTGGAAGATTTGCCCAATTTTTTATAGTACACCTTAAAGACTATGGTAAATCAATAAAGTTTTATTTTTTGTTCGATGCGTCACTATAGGCAAGTTCTTGAAGAGTAACATAGCTGATGGTCCAGTCACTCCAGTGAGTACCCCTAAACTTGTACGGGGGTTCTGCTTTGCCAACCCAGAGACCAAATGTCCTGGGGCCAACAGCAGCACTGGTAACAGTGTCCTGGAGCCTCTGCTGAAGGCAACTGAGGCATCAACCTGCCTAAGCGATAAAAAGGAAGATCAAAGAGCCGGTGTCCACCACCCCTAATTACACCCAAGCACCCTTCCCCAACACATACCTCCTCAAATTCCTGCTCTAGCCCACGTTCCTTCACCTAACCTGCTTCCCCGTCACTGCTCCTCTTCCTTCCTAGGGCCACCCAGTCACCCAGTCAACCTCGCCGGCCGCCTCGTCCCAGCCCGAGCGTCTCGCCCCACACTCGCTCTCCACCACCGACGCTCCGGCTCCTCTCCCCACTCCACGGCCTCCCACACGCGCGCCTCCCCGCCTCCTCGCCCTCGCTTCCCTCCCGACTCCCAAAGAGCTCCCCCAACCTCCCCTCGCTCTGCTCCACGCCCCCAAACACCTTCCCCCAGCCACAGCAGACTCCCCGACCCAGCCCCGAGGCCCGGCCCGGCAGACGGGACGGGCACCTCCTCAGCCCCCAATGTCCGTCCCCGCCACACCGGAGACTCCGCGATGGTGAGCGCGTCCCAGAGAGGGGTCTCAGAACGACGCTGGACCGCAGTCCTCCACGGCTCGTTGCCCCCGAAGAGCTGGGGAGTGGAGTCGCTTGTGGGGTCCCTCAGGGAGTAAGGGCCCAGGCTGGTGCTCCTCGACCCCGCTTCCTCCCGGTAACTGGAGCGGAGGAGAAGGAAGCTCCCCGGAACTCACCTCGAGCCTGTTGTCAACATTAGCCCCGGGTTTCCCAGCACCAACTCCAGCGCTCCGGCTCTCCCCTCCCCTCCCCCCACCTAGCTTGCAGCCGAGGGCCCGCCTTCCCTCCGCTCCCCCTCCTCCCTTCGCCCGCCGGCCCTCCGCCCGCCACTCACCAGCGCGGCCGGGTTGCGTGTGGGGGCGGGGCGAAAGGACGGGGAAAGGAAGCAGCTGTCCGCATGATTGCCAGATCAAAAACATACTGGATTCAACGTGTCCCCCCATCCTACTGATGCCTGCAGTTTGGCTGAGGATCGAAAATATAGAGAAAAATTGCACAAATGTTCTACGCATTTAGTGGCTCTTTCAAATTCTCCACTCGATGAGACATGCGAATCTTTTAAACAGGCAGTACAGCAACCACCGCCAGCCCCTCCAATCTGGGCCCCGAGCAAGGAGGTAGAAAGTGGATTGGTCACCAGGAAAGGGAAAGCGTCTGAATTGGTGAAGCGCAGGCGCAACTCCTTCGCGGGTTAGGGGAGTGCGACTAAGGCGGAGAAGAGCAAATGAGAGGTGAGGAAGGGCGGAGTGATAGCTGAATTACGGGGCGCCATTAAGGACAAGTTTTGTCACGTGATTCTCATAGGTGTATCCTGGTTTGAACCTTAAGGAAAAGATTCCTCCCCCCCCCCCTTTTTGAGACGGGGTCTCGCTATGCAGTTCGGGCTGGTCTTGAGCTCACTTTTGTAGCCCAGGCTGGTCTCAAAATTCACGCCGATCCCCCTGCCTCAGCCTTCTATGCGCCACCACACCCGGCAGGAAAAGATCCTTGGACTAATTCGGGGAAATCTTAAGAGATTTTTAGAAATTGGAGAAGCAAAAATATTTTAACTAACTGGTGAGGAAGTGGAATGGAATCGGAATGCGTCTAGATTTAGGAGTGCCCTAAAGGACTCCAAAAAGTCCCATTGGTGGGAATTTCAAAAGCAGCTTCAAGTGTTCGACAAAGAGTAACCCAGAGTGAGGAGGAATCAAGGTTTTTCCCATTCAGTAATTAGGACTACTCCATTTCAACAAGCCAATTTTAAGAATAATGAAGGACCCAAGAATATATCTGGGAGATGTGAGAGCCTGAGTTCAATTCTCAGTACCAAAATAATAGTAATACTAGTAGTAATAATAACAAATATAATGAAATCACCTATTTAAAAAGAGAAAATGTTGGGGCTGGGGAGATAGCTCCATGGCACAAGTGCCTGCCTGGCAAGCGCAAGGTTGTGAGTTTGAACCCCGGTCCCACAAAAAATAAATAAAGATTATCACATTTTACTAACCTGGGGAGAAGATGAAAATTTATAGTTTCTACTGTGTCATTTTCTCACCATTATAAGGAAAATGCTGAACCAGAATAAGTCTGGGACCATTATATTTACTGCCATAAAAATGGGTAAAATCACAAAAGAAAATGTCAGGAGTGGGAATTTTGAAAAGAAGAGCAAATGTAAGACACTGAACAAGGATGAAATCCTTACGTGGAAGCCTAAGGTAATTTAAGTGTTCGCAGCAGTGATTACAGTAGAGGATCACAATCTATGCCAAGTGAAAAGGGAAATAGGGAATGGGTGAGAGTGTAGATAGGATTATTGGATTTTTAGGAGTAAAAGTTGCAAAAATGACAGGAAGGACCGCAAAACATCAGTCAACTAAAGGGAACAGAATGAAAGAGTAGAAGAGAATTCTGAGAAGCTGAGTAGCTGGGAGTAAACACACACAAAAAAATCCAAACCTAAAGGGCTTGAGCTGTTCCAGAGGTTGGAAGAGAACTTGTTGGGAAGCAGTGACGGAAAACAAGACCATGCAGCTCTGCATTAGACTGCATGAGTTCAAATTCTAGTGCTAGTACTTACTATTTTAACTTGGACTCATTGACTGCTTTAAATCACAATTTTTTGTTGTTTTGTATCGTAGGGAAGGATCTACAGGGTATTCAGGGTCTCACTACTACATTGGAATCCTAGTTACCCACCTGCTTACAGCCTCCCAAGAGCTGGTATTATAGGCTTGCACCACCACTCCCAGTCTCAGTTGCCATCTCAGCATGCCACAGGGGCGGGGCCAGCATGGCACCTGCTTACAGGTGCTTTATTCAGCTAAACTATTTGGCTGGCCCAATCACAGTTTTTTTTATTCTTTTTTAAAATTTTTTATTTTATTTTTTTTTTTCTTGTTTCAGAACCTTTATTTGTTTATTCACTCATTTTTATGGCCGGTCAGCCTGCCCCGAGGGCAGGGCTGGCGCATCATGTGGTGCCAGGAATCGAACCGCGGTCCCTGAAGCTGCCCAAGCTTTCCCAAGCAGGCGCTTTAAACCACTGAGCCATCCCGCCGGGCCCCAGTTTTTTTTATTCTTAAAAGCTAATAATAATGATAGTACTTCCTCACAGGATGTTGAGAAGAATGAGGTAAATTCAAATAAAATCTAGCACAATGTTTGTACCATATGCTCTGCATTTTATTACTAAACCATGTTGGAAAGGATAAACAATCCAGGTGATTTTGAGCTGTGAATGACTTCAGCTTTCCACCATTTATTTGCCTTCATGCTAGTTAGAATTCAGCATACCTGAACTCTTTTATTTCACCTATTAGAAGTTTGTGCTGTGTAAATGAACTTCAAAATGAAGATTGAAAATGGTGAATGCCTGCTGGGCAAGTGCAAGGTCGTGAGTTTGAACCCCGGTCCCACAAAAAAAAAAAAAAAAAAAAAAAAAAAAAAAAAAAAAAAAAAAAAAAAAAAAAAAAAAAAAAAAAAGTGGTGAATGTGAGGGCCAAGGAGATAGCTCCATGGCACAAGTACCTGCCTGGCAAGTGCAAGGTCGTGAGTTCGCACCTTGGTCCTGCCCCCCCAAATGGTCAATGTAGTAAGCAAGTTTTCTCCACTGCAATTGATAATAACAGATTTGTAAATATAAGTGGCTCTATTTTTTTTTTTTCCAGTACCAGGGAGTGAACTCAAGACCTTGCACTTGCCAGGCAAGCACTTATTCTACTGAGCTATATCCCTGGCCAAATTTGATTTTATCTTTTTCTTTCTTGTGGTACTAGGGATTGAACTCAGGACCTTGTACTTGCCAAGAAGGTGCTTAAGCCACTGAGCTATATTCCTAACTCTTAAGTTTTGTTTTTCATTTTGCCAAAAAAAAAAAAAAAAAAAAAAATCAGCCTCAATATCTTTGTGGGTATGTGATGAGAAGTTAGTGCTCTGCCACATATCATTGTTCTTCATGGTGAATTTCTGACCTATATTTCTAAGTCCTGGCTAAGCCATCTATAATAGAATATTCCATATATACATAAGATCTAAAATATCCAATACAGAACTTAATGCTGGTCCCCCATCTGCTTTTTTTAGTAACATTCTTTTAGTTAGAGATACAGTCCCCACCCTCCACTCCTTATCTACATAGTTAATATTTCTGTATGTGTGTGTGTGCGTGCATGTGTGTGTGTGTGTGTGTATGTGTGTATGTGTGTGTGGTGATTGAACCCAGAGACCCTTGCAGTGAGCTATATCCCCAGCTCATTTTTTGGAAATAGGGATGGGGGAGAAGAGAAGGAAGGGAAAAAATAAAGCTAAAGTAGAAATCTTTTTAAATAAGGAAGGGAAGATAGGTTAAAACGAGGGGACAGGTACAGGCTCTCATTAAGTTACTAACCTACCCAGACTATTCATCCCCAAATTCAGAATCCACCTGCCTCAGCCTCCTGGAGTTCTGGAATTACAGGTGTCCACTACTTTGTCCAGATCATTAGATGTAGAAACTTGAGTAGATCCTCCTTATCTCTTCTGCATGGCCTTAGCTCAGGCTTGTGTCAACAGTGCTCCCAACATTGCCAATCATCTCCATCTCTCTCAATGGCTTTTCATGATGTTCTTTACTCACCTTAGAAATTAATGTATGAAATACAGATTTATTCCTCTGCTAAAAATCCATCCATGATGCTTTTTTAGTTGTGAATTGTTATAAGGGAAAAAGGAAAAGCACGTGTTCCCACCGTTGAATATATACTGCATTTAGACATGAATCATGTATATGTACTATAGCACAAGTATGTACATATTAATATTTGAAAAGAAATATGTTAACATTGAATATAAGTTAAGTGGATCATCGTGCACTCTTCCTCTGCCAAACCCCTTTGGTAGTTCCTCCAAAGTCCTTCAACCACCCAGTATTTAGTCCCAACCACCCAACATCATACTGAATTAATTCCCTGCCTCCCCTTGGGTTTGCATAGCTGCCTTTGATCATACAACTTTTCATTTTTGGAATAGTTTGTGTCTGTTTTCCCCACAAAACTAAACTTTTGATCACTTAGTAGTGTGGATTTTTAAAATTTGAGGCCTTGCATTCTTGGAATTAATCTCTTCACAAAATGTATTGTAAGTGAGATTTAAAAACAAAAAAACAAGCTCCATGATATCATCTCTATCTTAATCTTTGTCCTAGGGCTGTAGGACACTTAGCATATTGCTAGGAGGATCACTAAGTGAAGGAATGCTTTCTTAAGAGAGGGAGAGAAGCCCATGTGCTGAGTAAGGAATGTGTAAACTACATAAGAGTATGAAAGAAAGGAGATTTTTTTATTACTAAGTTTATTGGTATAATTTAGATATACATAATGGTCATATTCATCATAGAGAATTTCTATCTGTACATGATATATCTCAGTACCTCTTTTTTCCCTGTACCTGTCCCCTCGTTTTAACCTATCTTCCCTTCCTTATTTAAAAAGATTTCTACTTTAGCTTTATTTTTTCCCTTCCTTCTCTTCTCCCCCATCCCTATTTCCAAAGAAAGGGGTTTTAGAGAAAATCATAGCCTGTAGTTTCATATTTATTTACCAAGCAATATTTCAAACCCTAATTAACCAAGTATAAAATTCCATATCTTCTTGTGATTTGTATTAAAGCTAACTGAACTTTTTAATACTGAAGTTGGATGGGTAGATGAGAATATAAGTAGGAGCCTTTATTTTAATGTATATCAGGTGTTAATCTACCCAGTGATTTTATTTGTTAGTATTATTTTCTCCATTTACAGAGGGGAAAACTAATCTTTAGCATAGTTACATTATTCTGGCTATGAAGTAGAATCTCAGGTCTGGTGTGTCTGATGTCAAATATGTATGTATATGTGTATAAATATGTATATATATATATATACATATATATATATATTCTAAGATGTTTCCCCACCTTATACAAAGAGTATATCATACATATGCTAATATAGATATCCTTGTTGCCATAGAATATGAAATAGGGAAGACATCATTTTATAAACTAGTTCTAACAAGACACATATACGTATGTAAAACAAGAGCTAAGTGTGGTAACACACACCAGCCCTTGCCCTCAGCAGCAGTCTCCTGCTGAAGCAGAAGGATCACCATGAGTTCAAGTTTAGCCTGGGCTATATAGTGACTTTGGGAGTGTCTTGGAAAGTTGAAAGCTAAAATAAGGATATCTGCATGGGTTGGACAATATGCTACTAAATTTGTACTCATGATAACAAAGAAGGCAGTACAGAAGAGCCAAAACACTACCTAGCCTTAGACCCCAGCGTGTGGCACAGGCTTTATAGTATCATGCTGGTCTCTAAGGAAGGCAAGTCATGGTAGCCTCATTTTGTCCTTTTTTTTTTTTGCTGTTTCAGGGACTCAACTCAGTACCTTGCACTTGCCAGGCAAGTGTTTATTCTACTCAATTATCTCCCCATCCAGGAGCCTCATTTTAAAAATAAGCTGTAGAAAAGTTCCAGTGTTGCAACTGGTTAGCATGCAGTACTTATATAAAATAGGCTATAAGATTTCAAGATCCTAAACCAAGCATAGTGGTACATACCTGTAATCCCAGAACTTGGAAGACTGAGGCAGGAGGATTGGTGTGAGTTCGAGACCAGACTGGGCTACAAAAGTAAGCTCAAGGCCAGTCTGAACTGCATAGCAAGACCCTGTCTCAAAAAGACAAGAGAGAGAGAGAGAGAGAGAGAGAGAGAGAGAGAGAGAGAGAGAGAGAGAGAGAGAGAGAAAGAGAGAGGAGTTGGGAAACTTGCCCAACCTCCCAGCTATTTAGTAGCAGAGCCAAAAAATAAAAATAAAAAATAAAAAAGTATGTGTGTGTGTGTGTGTGTGTGTGTTACAAGGGATTGAACTTGGAACCCTATGCATGCCAAGCAGGTGCTTATGCTGTTGAGCTGTCTCTCTGCCCCTGAACCAAAATGTTAAAAAAAATTTTTTTTCTTGTTGAAGAATTTAGCTACTACTCTGTGATAATTTTTCCTAAAACAGACATTACTTCGTAGCTGAAAACATCAGGGGTCATATAGCTGGTAACTGGCAAAACTAATATTCAAACCTAAAAGCCCCATTTCTTCAAAAATTTGCTAACTACATTTTACTTTTTGCTAGAACTATGTCTCTCTCTCTCTCTCTCTGTCACCCCCAACCTTGAGACTGTCTTTCTATATAGCACAGGCCAGCCTCAAACTCACTTTGTAGCCCAGATTGGGCTCAAACTGACAACCTGTATTAGCTCACAGAGTGTTGCAATGCTTGAACTACTTTTCTCAAATTTAAACTTTTTAGTACTTCAGCATACAAGGCTAGGATCTTAGTACCCACTGATGTTACAAAAGAAAGGATCACAGTCATACTCAAAATCTTAACAACATCTATACACTGAACACTCACATTGTAAACCCTACCCTGCTTCTTAATCCCAAAAAGGTATATCCAACTTCTTAATAGACAGATCTGCTTGATATCACACATATAGCTCAAATATCAAATAAAAAGATTCTTTGCTTTCCCAGTTTATTCCTGTTGCACAGTTTCTGATCCCAGTCAGTGGCACCAGCATCCACTCAGTGGTTGGAGAAGCAAAGTAAGAGAGAGAACAAAGGGATGGGGGTTCACTCACTTGGGACACTGTCTATACCAAGATACTGTATAATAGGGCTAGGGGAATAGCTCAGTAGAATAAGCACTTGCCTGGTAAGTGCAAGGGCCTCAGTTCAATCCCCAGTCCTGCAAAAAACAACAACAACAAAAAAAAACACAATAACAACAAAACAATACCACTAGATAAATAGAGAAGATGGTTAACTTTGACTTAGAGCTATTCATTCTTTTACTTTTTCAGACAAGGTCTTGCTATGCGGTTCAGGCTGGCCTTGAGCTCACTTTTGTAGCTCAGGCTGGTCTCTAACTCATATTGATCCTCCTGCCTCAGCCTCCCAAGTACTGGGATTACAGGTGTGAGCTACTCATTCTTGACCTGTTGTGGGGCTTTTTGTTTGTTTTTTAAGTTCTACTTCATTTTCAAAGGTTCATTTACATAAACTCAGCCTAGCTAAGATTATCCCATTTTACTAGTTTCATTCTGTGCTTGCCCTTGGGTTTCCAGTGAGTGATCAAAACTTCTACCAGGTATAGTAGGATACCTGAGCCACTAAGCTATGGAATGCTAGGATCAGGGCTCTCAAAGTGTACCAAGACATGCATAGTTGAAAACATGATCCATGCTGTAGATTTCATTTTGGGGAGACAAAGTAGAAGGAAAAAACATATTAGCTGAATGTCACTGCCTCTACATGTTCTGGGAATCCAGGAAAGGAAAAGGTAGGTTTGATTAAGATAATTAGTGATTTACAGAACACAGGTGAGAAAGCTAGACAATCATGACAGATGTACTTGCTGAGAGTGCACAGAGACAAGGAAAGCCAGGAACAGGAAGAAGATGGCAGATAAAGGAGTCACTAGAAACAGAAGGAAAAGATGTAGCAGCCTGGGGGAGAAGTACTTGAGCAAGTGCATGACAGGACTCAAGGATAAAGACCATGCCCCTTTCACTCACATATTGCTAAACATGGCACAAGGAGGTAGTAGTAGCCTCTGAGGTGGTCCTCAACAGTTTGTTCAGTTCCTGTCTTCTGCTACTCATGCCCTTTTGAACACCTCTAGTCTTCAATATAGGCTGGATTTTTCGACTAACTTCTTCATGATGCCACAGATGTGATGGGTGTTAATGCCAGTGTTGAGAGTGTAGCTTCATCTTGGAGGAAAGCAAGCTGCTGTCTTATAAGCAATCTAGTAAGAGACCCACATGGCAAGAAGGGATAAAGGAAGCTTCTGACCAACACCCAGTAAAGAGCTGAGTTCTGCCAATTATGTGAATGAAGATGGAAGCTGGTTTTCTCCCAACTGACCTTAAACAGAATCAAGATCTCAATAGTGAATACCTCCTCCTTAAAGACCTGGGTCCAGAACCCCTCAGCTAAGCTGTTTAGTATACTTACCTGCAAAAACTGAAATAATGTGTTTGTTGTTTCAGAAAACTACAAATTGTGGTCTAATTTTCCATAAAACAATAGATTAGGGGCCCGGCGGGATGGCTCAGAGGTCTAAAGCGCCTGTTTAGGAAAGCTTGGGTGGCTGCAGGGACCATGGTTCGATCCCCGGCACCACATGATGTGCCAGCCCTGCCCTCAGGGCAGGCTGAGCCAGCCATGAAAATAAATAAATAAAAACAAAAGTTCTGAAACAAGAAAAAAATACTTAAAAAATAGATTAACAGTGGTAATCATTATAAGTTAATATTTCCTTCTGGACGTGGTGCCTCACACCTGTAATCCCAGCACTTGAGAGGCTGAGGCAGGAGAATCAGTGTGAGTTTGAGACCAGCCTGGGCTACAAAAGTGAGCTCAAGGCCAGCCTGAACTTCATAGCAAGACCCTGATATATATATATATATATATATCTTATAGTATGTATATATTCTCATGCTTTTATAAGTATAATTTTCACTGCTTGGGATTGAACCCAGTCCCTTCTGGGAGAGTGTTGTGCCACTCCACTATATCCCTATCTCCAGTATGTAGCGAGTGCTTACACTTTTATGATGTCTTGGCATCCTAAGTTTACCTTTCTCATATGGGTAGAAACGCTTGGCACAGTTTCCAATCCCGTACCCCACAAGAATGGCTCCAGCTGGTGGAGACCAATCTGGATACTGCTGTGGCCCAAAACACTCATGGGCCCATGTGTCCCTTCTCTATAAGTGCCTGTGCTCCCTAACCAAAATGTTGTGTTCTCTACCCTAATGAGCACAGGGCTCACAAGTACTAAAAACTCTTAAACTTTCACATTGTCTTTGTGTCACCAAAGGCATCTTGATAGTCAAGGAGGAGACTCATGCCTTTGTGTTCCTTGTGGGCAGTCTTCCATCTGGGCTTCTTAGGATTTCTAGGGGTCAGTAGTTACCAATTTTTTTGTTTGTTTGTTTTTATAGTTACCAGTTTTCATATAAAACTTTTATAATGAAGGAGGTAAAGCCCAAGGACAAAGAAAAGACCCCTTATAGTAGCCACAAGAAAGAAAAACAAGTAGTCATTTTTAAAGGAATTTCTATTAATCAGGTAAGCAATGAGGTCAACTGATGTAATAGGAAATGATGTTAATTTTCACCCTAAAGGATTCATTTCAAGAAATTTACTCTTACACTTCTGTGTCACTACTACATTCTCCACTTCGTGTGTTTGTATGTGTGTGTGAGTGTGGATGTGTGTGTTTATCTACTGATGATACTGATTCTAAAATTGCAATAGAAAACTAAACAAATATGAATACAGAGAAAATTTGGAAAAGAAAGAACTTAGAAGAGAGGACCAGTCCTACCTGATGTCAGGACACAACACCAGCCCTTGGAAAAAACACAGAGCCACAAGATGCTGTGTGACAGTGTTGGGTCAACAAGGGAACACACAGATGATGGTCCTGTCCTTGTTTGTGTCAGTAAATCTGAGAGTGTTCACATGACAAAATCACCTAAGAACACTTCAGGAGTTATCCAAAACCTGGCAGAAAGCTAGTGTGTGATGATGGTGATGTCTCATTTTTCTGGATCAAGGAAGACTGTTTACAGTAAACACAACTGGCTCAGTCAGGTGCCACAGATTACCTTGCACCATGTACCAGAAAAGCCCCAAATAGCATGAAATGCTGCATGTAAAAAAGTGCCATGGTGCCAGGGCTGGAAACATGGGTGAAGAAGAGAAGCATTTATGTACATTTTATCTCAAAGTTCAGGGGCAGCAAAAGAGCAGTGAATTAGACTACATCAGAAAAAAATACTACATAAAAACATTTTCTTTTCACTAGCCTGGTCTCATCCACCAACCTGTAGAAACTGAGTTTTGCTGTTACTTGCATAGGGTGCTTTGTTGATTATGGGTTTTGTAACACGCCAGATTGTTCATGTGTGATGCTGGGTGGAGGTAGAATCATAGAAGGGTAGCATCTGGTCAGGAAGGACTGTGGTTGCAACTCTGGCCATATCAGCTTTAAGTGGGTGACCTGCATGGCAGGGGACACTACTCAGGTTCTATTCTGTTCTGGGGACCAGTGCTGGCCTGGAAAGTGGGGCCAGGCCCAGTGCGCAAATGCTGGAGTACTAGGGTGACTTGGTCCCATCTGCTGAGTCCCCTGCATGCCTGTACATTTATGCATGGTGGTTTTTCATGAATTCTGGTTTGTCATGTCAGAAGTGGTTTCTTGTTTTGCAAAATGCTTTTATGGATTCTTAATGGCTCTGTGGTGTTCCCCTTTATGTATCCACTGAGGCAGCCTGTGTCCCTGCCTGGTGCTGTGCTGGCCACACACACTTTCATGGCTGTTCTGGATGGTCACCCAGGTTAGAGACTGTGAGAAACATCTACCTCAGGGTGTGAAGCACCAGTGTCACTGAAGATGAGTGGCTTTGCCCTAAGAATGTACCTTTGTCTTTCCCAGTTCTCTATTAGGCCAATGTTTGGGGTACCGCTCTGTACACCTAGGTAGTGGTGAGCAGAAAAGGCGCTTCATACTGGCTCTCAGCAAAAACAGTGTTTTCTTCTGACATTTCCCTTGGGGATGCTGCTGCAGACAGCTCTGTGTCTGCAGCTGGTCAGCAGCATGTGACTTCAGCTGTGCTGGGACAAAGCTGCCCTCCTCTAGCTGCATGTGTTGTGTAGGAAGCTAGAAGCCACTGACCCTCTGCCAGTCCCTCATCCTCCACTTCTTAACATTTCTAATAAAAGTGGGCAAGGATTAGGAAAGCAAATTAGCCAACTTTGGTGATAGATACACTCGGAGTTAAGTATGAAATCAATAATGTATGCATATGCCCTTATGACCACCTGAAAATCTTTTAATGAAAGTATTGCTTTAAAAGTATCAATTACAGCATTCACAGCTTAAAGTATAAATCAGAGAACCTATTATACTTTGGATCTACCATGTCCTCCAAAGAGTTATATGTTGAAGGCTATTAGGATCTCTCTCCTGTAGAACTATTGTGAGGACAATATGCAATATGTCAACTTTCAAAAAAAAGGGGAAAAGAAAAAAAAAAGGAATGTTGATTGAATGTGTTAATGTTTAATTGTTTCATCAATCTTATATACCTATATGTATTAATCTAAACTAATCTGATGAAGAAAATATGTAATATAACCATTGTTAAATTTAAACAATAAAAATATTAAATCAAAAAAGGATCTCTCTCTGTCTCTCTCTCCTCCTCTCTTCTTCTCTCCCTCCCTCCCTCGTGTCTCCCTCACTCTCCTTCCCCTCTCCATTATCCTCTCCATTTTCTATTTTTCCTATTCTTAATAATTAAAAAAATACAAAATGCTGATAGAAAAAACACCACAGTAGAAATAATACAAAATTTCATCTATTTCTCCTCTTTAAGTTGATTTTCTTAGGCATGTTGTCACAGTGACAGATAGATGATTCATTCAACCTAAGTAAAAATCTTTCTAGCCAGGCATGGTGACGTATGTCTGTAATCCCAGCACTCGGGAGGCTGAGGCAGGAGGATCGGTGCGAGTTTGAGATCAGCCTGGGCTACAAAAGTGAGCTCAAGGCCAGCCTGAACTGCACAGTGAGACCCTGTCTCAAAAAGAGAAAAAAAAAAAGACCTTTCTTTTGAAATAATCCTTCATAGAATAATTACTTAGCATGTGTAAAACTACAGAAATAATTATTATGGGCCCCTGTACATCTTGGTAAACCATTCACATATTTGAACACTAATAATGAGACACAATAAGTCAATAAATAGAATTTTCCTGTTTTTATACTTGGTCATTTGCCGGTTGCCAAACTAGACTACTACAACCCTGGTATAAGTATGAATAGCTCATCATACCTTGTTCCAAAATCATGTTGAATGAGATCTACCATGACTGAGATCTTGAAATAATTATAGTGATAGCTAATATGCACTGAGTACTTAAAATATATCAGACACTTTTGTAAGGTGTTTTATATGTAGTTATGGTCACCTATTTAGTTAGGTACTATTACAATACCATTTTACAGCTAGGTAAACTGTGGCTTAGGTCTTGTGGCTAGTGCTGGCACCAGGACTTGAACACAGTCATTTGGGCTCTACCACTCATGTTTTCATTTGCCAAATATCTGTAGTTCCTATTTTGAGCCAGCCACTACCAATACATTAGAGAACAAAACCTACAAAGGTCTTTGCTTTCATGGAGCATACATGTTGATAAGGGAAAACAAAAATAATACACAATTAGATGATATGTTAGGAAGTGGTATATGTAACAGTTATACAAATAAAAGAGTAAGAGAGAGAGAAGTGTACTCTATAATGAGGTTGTAACTTTAAGAAAACTATCAGGCTAAATCTTTTTTTAATTTTATTTTTTATTACTTTTAATAAGAAATAATATTGAGACAGTTTCAAAACACGTTAATAGGACAGCTACAATAATTGATACAATGCTTATTGTTGTCTTTATAGTAGTTATTTAGAGTATAAGATGCAAACATGATAACTTTTCTAAACACTATTGGTATAAATATTTCTTCTCATTGAACTAAGAGAAAGTAGTTGTATACATAGAGCAGTATTCCATAGTGTTCCCTAGTGGGTTAGCAGCAGAATGGCAACGTCAGAAGCTGTTAACCTGAGTCTTTTACAGCTCAGCATACTAATCTGGCTTTAACTTTTATCAAGGTAAATCTTTTTTTTTTTTGCAGGACTGGGGTTTGAACTCACGACCTTGTACTTGCCAGACAGGCACTTGTGCCACAGAGCTATCTCCCCAGCCCCTCAAGGTAAATCTTGTCTCAATAAGACATAATTTTTTTTTGCTAATTTTTGGTTATAGTTTTAAAATAACTTTAAATGTTTAAATTTTAAAATGGGAGGTTGGAGATATAGCTCAGTAGAATAAGTGCTTGCCTGGCAAGCACAGGGTGGGGAGTTCAATTCCCTGTATCACAAAATAAATAAACTGAAAAGTAACAAAGTAATAAATAGCTGGGCGTGGTGGCGCAGGCCTGTAATCCCAGCACTTGGGGAGGCTGAGGCAAGAGAATCAATGTGAGTTCGAGACCAGCCTGGGCCACAAAAGTGAGTTCAAGGCCAGCCTGAACTGCATAGTGAGACCCTGTCTCAAAAAGACAAAAAAAAAAAAAAAAAAAAAAAAAAAAAAAAAAAAAAAAAAAGAAAAAAGAAAAAAAAAAAAAGTAATAAGTAGGTTCTACCTCCTGAAGTTTGACAAATAGTAACATTTTGCAATATGTTGTTCATGATCTAAAGAACTAAAGCACTACAGGTATTGTAAAAGCCCTTGCTTTGCCTGTTCTTTGCCTCCCCTTCCTCTTTATAACCAAATTTACTGAAGTTGGTATTATAATTATCTGTAGGTATCCGTAAACATAGGGATCCATTGATCTTAGTGTGAACGGTTCAACCCCCGGGAGACACGGCGGTAGGAATGAGAAAGATAAGATGAAAAGTTGGGTTAGGTGGGCGTAAGTCTGCCTGATGGGTCGGACTAACTCAACTCACACAGAAACCATCCTTTATTTATACTTCTACAAAGTTTGCATCCCATAACACAAGGCTACCCAGCAACCAATAGCTGGCCTAAACCAGACAGGATGTTTTTCCTCAAGAGGGTGTTTTTCTCATCACTGGGGTAGTTTTCTGCTCCAGGCAGGGAAGCCAAGTCCCACCTACACACACTTGATCCATTTCCTGGCTTTCTGCGGCTCTCAACAACTATCCATACAGTTTCACTATGTATGTATATATTTTTCAAATCTTGTAAACTATTTTGGTGTATTTTTAGTTTGCGTGACTATCATTTTTTTTTTCCAACTCCATATTCTCTCAACTTATTGATATGTATGGCTTTGTGTCAGCTTAAATTTATGTATGATGTTCCAACCATATGAAAAAAGGGAATTGTAGGTATCAAGAACAACTCTGGCACAGTTATACTCTTAGTCTCTAGTCACAGTGGAAGCTGTCTCAGTTATTTTTCTCTTGTTGCAGAAACAAAATACCCAACATCTAGAACTAAGGAAGGAAAGTATTTTTTAGGTCATAGTTTCTGATGGTTTCAGTCCATACTTGGCGGCTCAAAGGCAGGGCAGCACATGGCAGAAGGCAGCCATACATGGTGGCAGAAAACAGCAAAGCAGCAAGAGCAGAAAGGGAGGAGCAGTGACAGCAGCAGCAGAAGCTGAAGAGAGAAAGCCACTCTCCCTTCCTTATATTGTGTTCAGGCTATCCATGGGCATAGCACTCACACCCATAACCCCAGCACTGGATTGTGAATTAATCACAAACTCTAGAAGCTGCCCCAATGACTGCCATGAGGCTTCAGCAGGACAACTAGACAAATCATAACATTCTGCCCTGGGGGCACTTCTGGGGCATTGTAGCTCCCAGAGAAACCACATTTCTCTTATCTAGTGATGTAATGGACATTTTTTTTTTTTTCCTAAGTACTGGGAATTGAATTTAGGGCCTCCCACATACTAGTGGCATGTGACTACCATTGAGCTACACCTCTAGCCCTTTTTACTTTTATTTTGAAACAAGGTATCTCTAAGTTCCCCAGACTGACCTCAAACTTTTATCCTCTTTCCTCAGCCTCCAAAGTAGCTGAGATTACAGATGTGCCCTGTGCATTCATTCTTTTTTTTTTATATTAAGCTTTAGAATAAAAAAGAAAAATGATGCAGACCACTAGGAAACATTTCACGCTTCCAAAGACACAACAATCAGTGGAAAAGATGGAATGAGAAGAGAATGTGCCTGATTCTCAGCACAGCTCTAGTTCAACCGTGACCTTCAGCTTCACGTATCACAACAGAACTACGTATATATGCATACTGGTACGGGTTCTCAAACAGAAGCCAGACCAGAGTCTAAAATAAGAATTTAAAATGAGCCTTTATGCCAGGCGTGGAGGCGCAGGCCTGTAATCCCAGCACTTCGGAGGCTGGGGCAAGCGGATCAGCAGCCTGGGCTACAAATGTGAGCTCAAGGCCAGCCTGAACTGCATAGCGAGCCCATGCCTCAGAAAAGACAATAAATAAACAAACAAACAACAAACAAACAAACATAAGCCTTTATTACTGAGCTCAGGGCTGTCAGTTCTCACACAGAAGACTGATCAACCCCTAGCCCAGGAAGCGAGGCATTTTTAAGGTGAAAATCTCATGACCAAGGGGTTTTTTCACAGTTTAGGGCATGCACAACTTGCCCATGTGGGAGGATCAGCGAGAGTTCGAGATCAAAAAGATGGGGGGGGCACTACCCAAGAAAGGGTGGAGTCCACACATCTGCAGTCTTCCCTGCTCTGCAGACTGAAGCAAGAGGATGGGGGCTGGTTGAGTGAGCTGTTTTTACAAGATACATCTTATGCTAAGAATATTTATAGGACTTAGATTAGGGAGTGAAGGGAGACAATCAGTTACTCCTTACTAATCAGCCTTAAAAAGTGGGTGAGAGCACATTCCTTAGAGTAGATAACAGGAAGCATCAGGGAACCTAATAGCTTTCCATAGTTATATTCAGTATTGACCCATTACACATACATTACACATACATTACACATATATAAGTGCTAATATTAGCCGTTAAGATATGGCAAATAACACAAAGACCATTTTGGTGGATTCTGAAATGTTTACTGTTTTTTTTGGAGACAGGGTCTTGCTGTGTATGCAGTTCAGGCTGGCTTTGCGCTCACCTTTGTAGCCCAGGATGGTCTTGAACTCAGTGACCCTCCTGCCTCAGGCTCCCAAGTGTTGGGATTACAGGTGTGTGCCACCACGCCCGGCCCTGTTTACGTTGTTTTCTGAGGCTAAAACCTATGCCTCTGAAAAAGCAAGCCAGTGAAATGGGAGTGTAAAATATAACTGGCTGTTTCGGGTTTCTGAGCTTATTATGCTTTCTCCTTGGTCCACGCTTCTCTTTGTCAGCGTGCCTGACTCCAAATCACTCATGGGAGGGACTTGAATCCCTATTCCAAGCACGGCTCTGTACTTGCAGTGCGCCTGTACATGTTCGTTTACCTTGTGCCATTTATCATACCGTATTCAGTCTGGACTAGAAACAGGGCTTTGTATGTTAATCCCTTAACTCCACTGAGGGCTTTGTGGGAGTGTTCCTTGAATAAGTAACGGAGACATTTTGGGCTCTCAGGTATGACAAGTGCTGAGTAGTTGCATAGACTGGACTGATAGCTGACTGGGAAAGGGCCTACCTCCGCCCCCGCCACCCACCCCACCATACTGGAGAAGTTAAAGGTGAATCATGGAATAAAATTTTGTGCGAACATTAGATATTGACTATGTGAGGATTTTAAATATCTTAAACATTTCTACACTGCTGTAAACATCCATGTCTGGTTTATTTGGTCTCTTTCTCCTAGGACTCTTTCCTTTTCTTCCTTGTTTCCTTTTTTCAGCTTTTATATTAGCTTTAAAAAAATAAATTAGGGCCGGGCGTGGTGGCGCATGCCTGTAATCCCAGCACTTGGGAGGCTGAGGCAGGAGGATCGGTGCGAGTTCGAGACCAGCCTGGGCTACAAAAGTGAGCCCAAGGCCAGCCTCAACTGCATACTGAGACCCTGTCTCAAAAAGACCCCCCCCAAAAAAAAATAAATAAATAAATAAATAAATTAGGGGGCTGGCGAGATGGCTCAGCAGCAGAGACCACTGTTCGATTCCCAGTACCACATGCTGTGCCAACCCCACCCCCAGGGCAGGCTGAGCCGGCCATAACATTTAAAAATTAAATAAATAAAAAAATAAATTAGGTTGGTGCAGTGGTATGGGGGAAGATGATCCCCGCACTGAGAGGCAGGAGGAGGCCAGATAGGTTTCCTAGTGAGACCTTGTCTCCAAAACCAAAAAAGGGACACGGTAATTGAATTTCCTGTTCCAGAATGTTCTTTCCTTCCTGCATTTGTGTTATAGCTGCAGGCAGAGGAGTGATAAGTGAGTTTTAGGGTGAGAAACCGCAGATCGAACAAACCCCTTTACTTCTTGCCGCTGCGATGCCAAATCCGGGACAAGCGTCACCGCAGGAGCGGGAGCCCAGTATTGTTTCTGAGGTCTTTCCCTCGGCCAATGGGTGCGGGGCGTCGTCGGCGCTCAGCTCCAGCCTGGTAGCCGAGAGCTCGGCCGCTGGCTCCGCCCCACGCGGCGCTGTGCACCCGGGCCGCGCAGCTTCTCCACCCCTGCGACCTGCAAGCCCGTCGTGGCGTCCCCTGCTTCTAATGTGGCTGGCAGACCTGGAGGAGCGCTCGCAGCTTTAGAGGAAGAAGTCCAGGAGCGTCGGGCGGGCTGGCTTGCGCCCCAGGTCGGGGATGGGGACCGTGGGGGTTGCTGTTGTGGGGAGGCAGCCCGGCCTCACGTGCAATAGTGGCGAGGGGAGGAGCCGGGGTGTCTGAGAGTCCCTTCTTAGTGTCTGTAGTCGGGGGTCCTTGCTCAGAGTTGGCGTAGCTTCCACGCTGCCCGTCTGACCGGGTTTGAGGAGCGCGTATCTTTTCTAATCCTTTCTCATAAACGAAACTTAAGTTGGCTGTCGCAGGGCGGGGCTGTGGGAGGTGAAAAGTACTGAGACAACCCGGTCTTGGGAAGTCTCCAAGACCGCGTGCAGAGGGAATGTGCAAGTTACAAGTTGCGCTGGTTGGGAGAAAGGGGCAGCTCGTCCTTGTCCTAGACAGCTGTGGTATTATGTCTTTCACCTTGTTAACCTTTCACTTTAATTACAGAGTTTAAAACTATGTGCCTGCCCAAAATACCAGCCCTCTGGGAGGCTGAGACGGGGCATCACAAATACAAGCCTAGTCTCAGCTACTTAACAACTTAGTGAGACTGTCTCAAAAGAAAACTTTAGAAAGGTTGGAAATATAGGGCCCGGCGGGATGGCTCAGTGGTCTAGCTCAGTGGTCTAAAGCGCCTGCTTGGGAAAGCTTGGGCGGCTTCAGGGACCGCAGTTCGATCCCCGGCACCACATGCTGCGCCAGCCCTGCCCTCGGGACAGGCTGAGCCGGCCATAAAAATGAGTGAGTAAACAAACAAAGGTTCTGAAACAAGAAAAAAAAAAGTATTAAAAAAAATATAGAGCTCACTGTGAAGGCCTTGAGTTCAGTCCTCAATAGTAAAGAGGAAACGAAAAATGAAGATGTTTCATGTTAGGGAATATCAAAGAGATCTGATCTTCGATGAGGTTATGAAAATGACCCTACTGGCCGGGCATAGTGGAGCACACCTGTAATTCTAGCACTTGGGAGGCTGAGGCAGGAAGATTAGTGTGAATTCGAGATCAACCTGAGCTACAAAAGTGAGCCCAGGGCCAGCCTGAATATCAAGAACTTGTCGCAAAAGACAAAAAAAAAAAAAAAGACTCTACTGGGCCAGCGAGATTGTTTAATGGGCTAACTGCCAAATGGCACAGCCCTGTAATACACAGTAGCTTGGGTGGGGGTGGGGCTCAAAACAGGAGGATCACTAGGAGCTGCATAATGAGGTTCTATACCAGATGCGAAGGAAGGAAGGGAAGGAAGGAAGGAAGGAAAGAAGTAAGGGAAGGAAGGAAGAAAAAGAAAGAAAGAAAGAAAGAAAAATAGGAGAGGGAAAACAACGCTACTATTCTAGGTTAGGTGATTAAAAAGTTATAATTGTGAAAAGGCCTGTGAAAGATAGGCAGAAACGATCAGTGCTCATGGAAGAATGTGTTGACCTTTTTTTTGTCTTTTTGAGACAGGGTCTCGCTATGCAGTTCAGGCTGGCCTTGAGCTCACTTTTGTAACCCAGGCCAGTCTTGAACTCACACCAATCCTCCTGCCTCAGCTTCCCATGGCTTTTAAGACAGTTATAAATAAAATATGCGTGGAGTAATGTCTAAAGACCTGGCTCTTCACTGTTACTCATACCACACATGTTCTGATGTTCATCAGCTTTTAAGAGGCCCATATTACAAAAGTAGACTACCAAGATTGAGAGATGAAGGTGTTTGCTTAAATAAATGAAGAACTCCTTAGACTAAAATAAAGCATGACCAAAAGTTAGCCAAAATTTCCATTATTGTGGGGCTGGAGAGATAGTTCAGTGATCTAGAGCACCTGCTTAGGCAACTGTAGGGACCACAGTTCAATCCCGGGCACCACATGCTGAGCCAGCCCCCCACTCCCAGGGCAGGCTGAGTGGGCCATGACATCAATCAATCAATCAATCAAATAAGTTAAAATATGCATTATTGAAATCTCCCACAAAACAGTACTATAAGTTACAGAAATAAATGCTTGTGTGTACCCCTATGGACCTTTGACAAACATATTTTTAAAACCTATTTGCTTACTGCAAGGCAGAAGAAAATTACTTTTGTGACCGGCTGGACCCCTCTCAAGATATTGGTGCTTCATTTGATTCGGAAAATCTCTGATCTCTGTTGTTGTAGCAACTTAGCAGTTAGAAGTTTGTGTCTGTATTATTATTGTTGTTGTTGCTGTTGTTGTTGTCAGCTCAGCCTGCCCTGGGGGTGGGACTGGCACAGCATATGGTGCTGGGGATGGAACCACTGTCCCTGTGGTTGCCTAAGCTTTCCTAAGCAGGTGCTTTAGACCACTGAACCATCTTGCTGGCTCCATCTGTGTCTGTTTTGTTTTTTGTTTTTTTTTATTTTGAATTTTATTTATTTTACTTTTCTTGTTTCAGAACTTTTGTTTATTTATTTTTATGGCCAGCTCAGCCTGCCCTAAGGGCAGGGCTGGCGCAGAATGTGGTGCTAGGGATTGAACCGCGGTCCCTGCAGCTGCCTAAGCTTTCCTAAGCAGGTGCTTTAGACCACTGAGCCATCCTGCCAGGCCCCTGTGTCTATTTTTAAGCAATACATTTTATAATAATTATAAGAGCATTTACAAGCTAGTCATAGTGACATAGGCCTGTAACCTTAAATCAGGAAGCTGTGACAAAAGGATTTTCAGTTTGAGGCCAGTCTGGGCTATCTAGTAAGTTCAAAGCCAGACTGAACTGCACAGCAGGAACTTGTCTCAGTCTCAGCCACACTGCCAAATTTTACACAACCATTACTTTTTAGTGTATTATTTAAGCTACTCTTTCTCCTGGTCTCCAGTGTGATAAAACATGTACTTTTCTTTGTTTTTAACTGATATTCTGTAAAATGGGGATTTGAGTTTCTCAGCCTATAGAGTTGCCTGTCATCTGACTTCCGCTGTGTACCTGGGCTTGGCCTGGACATTTCTGTTCATCCTGGAGACTGTCGTTGGCCTTCAAGTACTTATAGCTTCTTGAAGTGAGGTCAGAATTAGGAAGACAAGAATGGAATGAAGAATAAGAATATCTGGGTTGGTGTGTTAGGCAGGAGATGGCACATTCACGAGAAAAGTGAGGTGATGTTTGGGAAAAGAATCTGGGGTTTTATAATTTTATGGCAGATATGAAGTTTAGATTCAAGGCTACTGTCTTTAGCTTAGAGTTTCCACTGCATTGTTCCTTTCTTGGATTATAAAATAAATGCAGGTATAACAGCTGGCACTGTTTCTCCTTCTAAAGCATAGGAATAACTACAAAGGTCTCTTGGAACTTCCATTGCACCTGATTATGAAACAAGGCTTCAGAGTGTGGGATGTTTGGTGGTTCTTTGGTTTCACTGACTGATTTTTGAGTGTCAGGGTCTTGTTATGTAGTTAACACTTGCCTTGAACTTACTATGTAGCACAGGCTGGCCTCAATCTCATGGTGATTTGCCTGCCTCAGCCTCCTGAGTGCTGGAATTGTAAGTGTGCACCACTACACTCAGGTATATTTCTGTATTTTTAAAGGTTTATTTCAATCTGATAATCTGAATTTTTTAATCCCTTTACCTGCCTCCCCAGTTTTCGATTCATAGTGAAGGTTTTTTTGGTTGTCATAACCTTTAGCTTTTCACATCTGAGAACTGGTGGGAGCTTTCCTTTGGTGGTCAGTGACTAGCTAGTTATACCACTCTGGAGTAAAGAGGAAAATCTTATTTATACTGGTATGCAACACAGAAAAATGGATATTGGTCAGAAAAAGAATTCCTAGCAAGTACCCATGTGCATGTATATATAGTGTGAGGGGAGCTACCAGTCTGCCCCCTTCACCTTCCCTTCTCTGCCCCTCCCTGTTCCCTTGACCACAAAATAGCACCATATCGGCACCAGTGGCCAAAGTCAGTAAAAAGTAGCTCAACTCAAACCACAACAGAGCCAAAGGGTCCTTATGAAAAGAACAAGAAGTATTATAACATATCGATGAAGTACAAAATGAAATAGACTTAATGAACAAGCCAGTGAGGAGATATCAAAAGTAGGACAGAAATATCACAAACCCAGCCAACCATTTTTTCAAAAGAGATAAGAATTGATCAGCAAACTCACAGATTTTTGGATTACAGCACTTGTTAACCATCCACAAGTGTCTGCAGTACTTGGAGAGGAAGAAGTGTTGAAGTGACAGAATTTGAAGATATATAGGAGAGGTCCTCAGAGATGCGACTGAGCCATACCCATTGCAGTACCACTTGGTTCCTGATATGGATGGTGAGGAAGAAGACAATGGTGATGGTAATAGTGAAGAAGAGGAAGGCTTGAAAGGCACTGATGAAGAAGGGGATGAGGATTAAGGTGAAGGAGATGATGAAGGGAGGAAGGAGACAAGTCACGGTACTGTGTGTGTCTATGTCCCCATTCTTAGTCACCCTATTCTTGAGGTCTCTTCACAAACACCGTGCTTTTCAACTTTGTGGGAAAGAAGCCTTGAGCAGAATACAGTGGGGGGAAAAATCTCTACAGCCTTCTGCTCTCAATTTTATTTTTTTTTTTGTATTTTTTAGGGAAGGGTCTACAGGGTGTTCAGTGTCTCACTACTAGATTGGACTCGTAGTGATCCACTTGTTTACAGCACCTCACATGTGCAGGGCAAGTGCTTGCTTCGCCACTGAGCTACATCTTCAGTCAGTCGTGAGAGTGACCTTTAAGGAAACAAGACAGTGACAGAACTGAAAGGGTTCAGTCTCCAGCTGCTTAAGTAGCCAATTGAACTGTGTGGTAGAAATGAGAACAGTGCTATTACTTACAATACTAGAGTAATTAATTGCAAAATATTCAACCTTGGAAGATCTTAGAAAGGATATGTTTGATTACTGCATTTGGTGAAATAGCTTAATTACGATGTAAAGAATTAAAAGCAATTTGTTTTACCCTACAGAAATTGCCAGTTGTAAGAGAAAGGCAAGGTTTTTGTTCCCTATTCCATTTCACAGAGTTTTAAGAACTGACCCTGGATGTGGTGGTGCACACTTGTGATCCCAGCACTTGGGAGGCTGAGGCAGGAAGATCACTGGGGGGTTCAAGGCCAGCCTGGACTGCTTAGCAAAAACCTGTTTCATAAAGAAAAGAAAAAATGGATTGAACTCCGCTGGAACAGGCCTGGGAATACTGAGCTGGTCACCTTCTAGCTCTTAGGAGAGTTCCCCATATTCTTCAAATTCAACATATCATCCTTGAACAGAGAATAGGCTTCTCAGCAATTCCTTTAAGAGATGTGAAGACTTAAGGTAGGAGGACTTAAGCTAAGTCTTGCCTGAGGCTACTTAGTATGCTAGTGATATGGGGGAATGAGATTCCCAACCTGAAAGATAGCAAGGCCTATTTTGTGTTCTGTAACATCAAAGAATAAAGAATGAGTTTTGGGAGCAGTGGAGGTTAAGGGCAAAATATTGGGGAAAAGAAAGCTTATGTCTGAGATGAACAGCAGGAGACTCAAGTACGTTGCCAAGAAATCTGTCTTTTTAAGGGATTTTTTTTGGGGGAGGGTATAGAGTCTTACTAGGCAGCTCAGACTCATAGTGATCCTCTTATATTTGGCCTCCGCAGCACTGGGATTACAGGCCTGCACCACCTTGCTGGGTTTCGGTGGCTCATTGCCCTGGTGTGGGCAAGGCCAGTGTGCCAGCTTATCCTTGCACTTGCTTAAGCAGGTGCTTAGTACCTTAGTCTGCTGAGCTATCTTGCTGGTGTTAAGGAATTTTTATATAGGAAAACTATGAGGTGAGGCGGGTCTAAGGTGGAGAACATAGGAACTTGCTAGGTGGCAAGGGGGTGGAACAAATCTATGGTCAATCAATAAGACTATTGTTGTAGGCAGCTAAATTAGATAGAAATATTACAGGCAGTTAGATAGGGCCAGGCTCCAAGGATTACGGAAGGCAAAGTGACTTCACAACTATAAACAGACACTCCTCCACAATGGGCCAGATCTCAAGAGTAAACAAATACAGCTACATACTTCCCTAGGTGTGGGCATGAGGATTCTAAGTAGGTATCAATCACCTTGAAAGAGCCCAATTGAGTAATCCAATCCCCAAGAGGAAGAGACTGGATTTAATCAATTTTACCTGACCAGTGGTACTTGTAATCTCGTTGGTTACCCATAGTTTTGTCCCACCTCATGCCCGCCTAACCAAGTTTCCATCTCTTCTCCACAACCTTAGACCTGCCTCAGCTGGAAGAGAGAGCTTCCTGAGGTGAACCTGATTGGCGCCCCCTACTGTTCCTGTCTGGAACAGGAGTTTTTTTTTTTTTCCCCGGAATAAATCTATTCTGCTCATAGGCCAGTGAGATAGCTTAGGGATCTAAATCACTTTCTTAGCCAAGCTTAGGCAACTACAGGGACTGCAGTTTGATTCTGGCACCACATGCTATGCCAGCACCACCCCCACCCCCAGGGCAGGCCGAGTTGGCCATAACATAAATACATAAAGTTAAACTTTCTGTTTTCTTTCTTTTTTTTTTTTTTTTTT
>PVJA010020348.1:0-37041 GCA_004027025.1 Myocastor coypus | reverse complement strand
TTTTTTTTTTTTTTTTTTTTTGGTGAGACCAGGGTTCAAACTCATGACCTTGCACTTGCCAGGCAGGCACTTGTGCCACGGAACTATCTCCCTGGCCCCAAGAAAATTTTTATTTAGCTTAGAGTTTGTTGAGGTTTCAGTATAGCTGACTTTAAGGCAGAGTGGCTTGGCAGAGGGCAGCAGTTCAAGGCTGCAGAAGACAGCAAAAGCAACAAGGGCAAGAAGGGAAAAGGAGGAGGGGAAGGAGGAGGAGGAGGGGAAGGAGGAGGAGGAGGAGGAGGAGGAAGAAGCCTCTTGCCTGCTTAGGGTGTAGGCAGGCCACCCACCCCAGGGTGCGATAGCACTGGCACTGCCAATCCAAGCATGAAACAATGAGCCAATCACAAATTTTAGATACACCACTTCTGAAGAAACCACCTCCTGGGATTGCATAAAGCTTCGGTGGGATATCTGGACACCAACCACAATTCATATGTATTAATGGTATTTATTATAAAAAAAAAAAAAAGAAACTCCATTTTAAACTTTGGGTGTGTTTTCAGGTCATAGTGCATGTTTTATGGTACTAAAATCTTCTGAGCCAGTTGAGGGTCTCTAAGAAGTTAAATGACTTCATGGGTAACATTTAGACTTCTCAAAATGAAAGAGTTAAATTGATGATTTAAAATTGATTAGTTAGTCACAGTTATTTCTCTTGGATATAATTATTAATAACAAAAAACTCCACTCATTAATTGTATTTATACCTTTTGCTTTAGGCCACATGTTCAGTAAGAGTCTACAAAGAGTACCAGATTGTCAATTTGTAGCCTCTGAGTAGGTGTTAAGGCTCCATCATTACCTGGAGCCAAATGAACAGTGCGCAATGGACAGGTGCTGGAATTCAGGCTTTTTCAGTTAAGTATTTAAATTAAAAGCTGAAATGGATAGAGATAAGAATACTATTGGTTTGAGATAGTTGATTTATTTTGATAGACAGTCTCTTTTTATATAACATATTGATGTTAATATTTTGTGGTTATGTGATTAAAATTGGAAAAATCAAAATAAAATATCCAGAGCCCTGTGTAAGTTGATGTTTTGACAGAAAAAGCCTTTTGAACAGGCAGAATGTCCGTCTTCATGTATTAATGTGGATAATATCATTTTTAGGAATTATTAAATTAATTTATGGGATTAATTGAGTATGCTTTTCTCATTAGAGTGGGATCAATGGTGGGGAAAATAGTAAGAATTTTTTTTCCTGTTTTCTACCAATAAGTTATATTTTTAAAGTTACTTCTGCTCGTGATTCCACTAAAAAATTATCTTTGTTTCTACCGCTAGATTGTCATTTGGCATGATCCAAAGTAAGTTTTGTTTTACCAGCTCCCAAAATTGATTTCTACACAGAGAGCAGAGAGTAAGAAGTAGTCCCATAAGGATATTGAAAATTGTTTTCAGTTAATCATTTCCTCATCCACAAAATAAATGCCACTATACACAAATATTATTTCAAAAGAATTTTATATGAGAAAATCTGTACTGGTAGTGCTAAATGCTTTGTTCTACGAAAAAATCATAACTGTAAGGTACTAGTAGGAAAATGTGAGTGCTAGCTTTTACTGTCCCTCCTAAAGAAACAATTAGTCCCTTCCATATCCAAGTTTCAGCTAGGATGACTCTGCAGATAGAAAATGGACAAGCAGAAGCCCTCCATGCTTAGAAGTTTGCTGTCTGCTTCATAACCCTTGAAGCTTGGCAAGATTAGCCACTAGTGCAACGTCACTAACGGTTATTACTTAGAGAAACTAAGCCTTTATATGTATAATGTTTGCTGATCAAAAATCTTTATAAAGAAAGATATTTCTTTTACTTGTGCTTTATGGTTTATGACTTTTTTATTAATTTAGAGGTTGATATAGCAGATACATTTCTGTAAACTTTTCTTTAACAACACTGGGTGACGGAGTAATATTATTTTGGAGATAACCACACGTCTTGACAGAAATAATGTAATTTCAGCAAGAAAACCAGGGCAAGTTTGCATATTTTATGTGAATGTTTAAATAATCAGTTTCATTTTGACAGTGTGAAAACATTAAAAATTAAAATGAAAACATTTTCCTAGCACTCTTGTAAGGGTGTTTTGCTATAGGATCCTGCACATTACGAGAGTTTCCACAGCAGTGCTCATGTGACTCCCTCTCAAATGCGGGACCAAGTGTTAGGCTGGTTGCTTGCGGATTCTCCATCCTTGGCTCATGCTATAAATCAGCACTTGTCAGATCAGAGAAGCATATTAACTAGAGTTATTATATTTCAAAACAGGGGTATTTTTTATTCTGACAGCTTCCCAGAGAGAAGACTGTGATGAGCAGCTATAGACACTTTGTGCTTGTGCGGAGGAACCACATTGCCAGCTATTACTATTAAGAACAACCTCTGCTAGCGTGTCATAATTCTCTCTGAGGCCCTCTATTTTAATTCCTGTCACACAAGAAAGTCATCTACTCTTCTTGCTCAGCCAAAAGCTGTCAGCTACGTACATTTTTATAGTTATAGTTTAGAAATCAGGTTGAAACTAGAGAGGACATCCGAAATGAGTCTTTATTCTTCTGCCAATGATTGTGGGCTCACTAACCTCTGACCCTGAAGTGGTGTTCTAACAGACTTCTTCACAGCTGTAGAGTGGACTTCCTGCTATTCCCTTCAGTCCAAGCATCATATTTCTTCTCTCTCTCTGTCTATGTCTCTCTCCCTCTGTCTGTCTGTCTGTCTGTCTGTCTCAGAATTAACTTACCTAAATTTATAAATTTATTTTAGTATTATGGTAGCAATAATATGACAAAGTTATCTCTTGATTTACATTGGGGCGCAGTTCCAGGATTCCATAAAGCTCCTAAATGGCAAAGATAGTCAAGACCTTTACAAAAATGGCCTAATATTTGCATATAACTGCAGTGTATACTTTAAATCATCTCTAGTTTACTTACACGGCAATACTGAGTATTAAGGTAGAAGCTGTATAAAGTACTGTGGTGCAGATTGTATGTTGTTTCAGAAATAATGACATAAAAGAAGTCTGTGTGTTTTCAGTAAGGATGCAATATTTTAAGCACCAATTTTAAAAGTCAGGTTGGCTAAATATGTGGATCAGGAAACCTGTGAGTACAGAGGCCTAGTCACATATAACTGCCAGTTTTACCGAACTGATCTGCCTTAGAGTACAAAAGTAGTGGAAACACCATTATATAGTACACATTTCAGAAGGATTAATGAATTTTTTTGTGATTTTTTAAAAACACTGCAGTATAAAAAGCCATAAAAAGCATAGGTCTAACAAAGAGTACCAAAATTATTTCTATAAGACTGTCAATACTATGATGTTCTAGAATAATATGAAGATTTTGAAAAGTGTAGACAACAATAAAAGATCGTTTGGGACAATCTAGGGTACGATTTAGAAGATATTATCACTAATTGTTTTTCCTAATACGTATCTTAAGTAAAGCAACTGTAGTATTAGCTGATGGCTAGGAAAGGGTTTCTATACAATTCACTTTCACTCTTTTGAGAAAGATACCCAGAAGAGACAGAATAGTATTGCTGAGTGTGGAATTGGATGAGCTGTCTTTATTAAACACATATCTCTTTTAATAGCCTCTCACTTGTCACTTGTCCATCACAATAGATTCCATCCCATGGTAATATCTGACCCTGGTCAGAGTATTTTATTATGATGTCATTAGAGTAGTTAAAGTGGAATGGTATTGCTGATAAAATGTAAAGTCTTTTTTTTTTTTTTTTTTATGGCCAGCTCAGCCTGCCCTGTGTGGTGGGGCTGGCACAGCATGTAGTGCTAGGGATTGCAACAGGGTTCCTGCTGTTGCCTAAGCTTGCCTAAGCAGGAACTTTAGGACTTTAGACTTCTGAGCCAACTTCTGAGCCATCTTGCCAGCCCCAAGTTTTTGAGTTTTGTATAAAGTAGCAATGGCAAGCTTAGACACATGAGTTGGACTCAACTCCTGGAAAGCAGTTAGGAGTAGATAGATCAAGAAGGCCTCGTACAAACTGTTTGAAGCTACAGGTACTTTTGATTTCATTTTTTATAATTTTGAAACATTTGCATGCACTTAAAGTGAAATGTTGAGTTTTAGACCAAAAACTAGAAAATTCATTTGTACATACCCATGGACAGAGGCCATAGATAGTGTAATTCATCTTTGTAGGCACAAGTACTTAACTGAGAACTGTTACACTAGGTGAAGCACAGAGTCTGGGTCACTCTGGTGTTGAAGCATGGACAGGTTTGGGAGTATCTGGGATTTCAGAGTTTCAGGTTAAGGTGCTCAACCTGAAGTTCATAGCACCAGTGTGCCCAAGCACCCATGCTGGTGATAGACGAACAGTTGTACTGGAAGAAAAGGAAGAAGTGATCATTTAGATTTCAGTGATCTTTTGCTAGTCATGAAAGTGGTGGCTAGGGAAATTCTACTAATGGGCTGCTTCTCGAATTGATCACAGCATGTGGGTATGCAATGAAAATAGGGACAAAACAGTTAAGAGACTGTCAAATTTCAATATTTTCAAGCTCAATATTTTGAAGTGGAATCATTTTAACATATTTCCTTATGTTTACCAAGAAATCATGTATAACCAAAGCCAGGATTATGCTAACCAAAGAGTTTTAAGAATTTAAAATTTGGAGGTTTTCAGAGATTGGCAAGTCTATCTTTACATTAATAGATATGTTTTATGGACTGCATACATTCTTTTTTTTTTTTGCTTTCTGACATAGCCTTTTTATATTTCTAGAAAATAATTTAACGGAAAAGTAAGAATCACCTTTCTACATTTAGAGGGAAATGGTAATATGCATAGATCTCAGGATTCCTGCTTTTTGTTAACTTAAATATATTTTAAAAAATTTTTGTCATCTATATATGAGAAATGTTGTAACCTAAAAAAGTATGAATTATTCTTCTCTTAGCCTCCCATTCCCATAGATTCTGTTTATACAGGATTGATATCATGTACTCAAAATGGACCACAGATTCTAAAACAATGAAGAAATGGCTTGGCTAGGTAAATGGAATGCAAGGTTGATGTCAATCTTTCCTTCCAGAACTGCCCTTGATCAATAGACTTAAATAACAATGTAACCTACTTTTCTTAGAGGAAAACTGCTGAATTATTATTCTTTGGACCTTTATAAGAAGAGAAAATAAGTCAAGGAAGATATTTGAAATCCAAATGTCAATATCATTGCTTAACTTTATTACATGATGTTCTATAAATATAATTCAGGGAAACATTTATAATTTATAAATTATTACACTAATGAAATGGGAAGAACTCTTTCTAAAATGTCTATGGTAAATTGATTTACAAATATGAATTATTTTTGAATAAAACTTGGCATATTGCATCACAGTATGTCTTAGGAGAACTGATTGTACATTTTCTACTCTCAAGCCCTCCACAAAGTCTTTCTGGTAGAGCTCAGGCCATTGTCCCAAACCCACAGATGGGGATAGCATAAGAAATAGAGTTCACTGGCTAAGAACCATGGGTCAGAACTCAGTGATTCTAATGTAGAAGTCTAGTAACCCAAGGTAGGATCTAAAACACATAATTTTAATCATATATGAAATGGAAACTATTGTAATAATAGGTATTTAATGAATCTCCTTTGATGTATTAAATTGGATTATATATCTGATGCATCTGAGATCCAGTAAGTAAAGTAGCTTTTGTTGTAAAGACAAAAAGTATTTTTAGATAAACAGTGTATATAATATTGGGAATTTATATTCTAGTAGGTGGTATTATAGAATTACAATTATATATATATATATATATATATATATATATATATATATATACATAGCATGTGGTCACACATATGAAGAAATATATGGATTTTTTCATTTCTGTTTGGTGCTGGTGGTGGAAACTCAATGTCTTCATTATGCTAGATAGTGTTCTACCAATTATCTATATAGGTCTAGCCTCTATATGTGAATTTGAGTGGCTTAAACCAATCCCAAAACATAGCTTATATGCTTGCTTTGACAGTACGTATTAAAAATGTAGATTATGAAGCATAAGATAGGATTTCCTGGAATGCCCTAAGTCAAGTGTTATATTTTACTGGCACTGGGTGTGTGTGTGTATGTGTATGTGTGTATGTGTGTGTGTGTGTGTGTGTGCTGTTTGTGTGGGAGCTGTTGTAAGGGGGAGAAGAAAAGAAAAGGAAGAGAGTGTTTATTAATTATGGAGATGTAATGAGTGGTGGAGCATACTAATTTATTTTTACCTAGCTAAAGAAGAATCTCAGTGAATGCTTCTGTCTCAGGCACTTTTCTCTTGTTGCTGGGACATATACTGGACACTCAAAATGAAGAAGAGGAAAGTTTGTTTAGCCCACAATTACTGGAGGTTTTAGGTCATACTCAGCTGGCTGCAAGGGCAGAATGACACATGACACAGGGCAACCTTTCATAGCGGTCGCAAAGAGCAGAGAGCTAAGGGAAGGGCTGCAGCTCGGGCAGCTAGCCAGCCTCTCTCCCCCACTCACATTTTAATACAGATTACCTGTCCCAAGGAAGGTGCAGCACCCACACCCACAATAGCCAATCACAAACTCCCGAAGCCCCATGACTGTGTAAGGCTTTGGGGCAGTGGTACATCTAGACAAAAACCATAACCATTTCCAAGTGTGAAAATTAATGACTATGATGATCTGTAAATATGTGACCTTCTTGAAGATTTTTATTAAAGTTCATTTTCCTATTGAAGGCTGTAAAAATGCTGGAAGAAACACATGAGATAGTGTTTATAAGAGAGAATTCCTGATGATTTTGATGGTGTTTTGCAGTGGGGATCACATCGGAGAGGATAAAGCCCACTTGCTTTGCATTTGACTTCATTATGCTCTTAAAAATAGTTAATATCCATGCAAACAAGACCTAGTGTGACCTAGTACAAATATGATAGGATCAGAGAATGTTTTCCATAAAATGAATATTCTGATATGGGCCTTATAGAATGATAGTGGGTATTAACCATTCCAGATCAAGGACGTTAATATGCAAGACCAGATTCATAAAGTGTAAATATTAGTGGCAATGAATAGATCAATACTCTGTCATCAGATATTGCAATCACAAAGTAGGTCTTGGTACACAGGAAATGATAATGTGCACCTCTGCTTTCAATTTAATGTGATAAAACACAACACATGCTATCAGTCGTGTCCTCTTCTTTCATATCTATTTGCAGAAGAGCTACAATGTTTCAAGACCATTTTTTCCTCCCTATCTAGTATACCAGATATACAGCAAGTTTACATCGGGTATGTGGTTGTGTAAGTGCTGGGGACATATTGTCTGGGTAGATTTGGGTTAGCGTCACTTACTGCTTTTCTGATTTTGGAAAAACTCTTTTTTTCTGGAACTGACTTTTATTGCCTAGAACATCAATAAGCTAATCATACTCCATCTGTATTATAGGATATATACTATGTGTAGTAACACACACAGGGCATTTCGAAGCACTCAGATTTCAAAAGATGTCATCGATTTTACACATAACAACATTTCTGGACACTAGTTTCTGTATTCAGTAGGATATACCATAACAGGAAAGCACTGTTACTCATCTTCCAATATGTAAGTCTAAAAATGGTAGCACATTAATATTTTGATATTTGTTCTTATTTTTGAAATAATTTCACATATTTTAATAGGTAGAAATGAATGCTTTAAGTTCACAAAACTAGACTACCTTGACTCATACTCAGATGGTACATTGGACTGTATCATAAAAGTATTGAAATATTGAAATCCTAACTTTCATTGGCATGATTTTATATGCACATAAGATTGTTTTATGTTTTGTTTTGTTTCATTTTTGGTTCTGGGGATTGAACTCAGGACCTTGTACTTGCCAGGGAGGAGCTTATGGTACTGAGCTATCTGTCCTGCCCTAAGATTGTGTTTTTCTAGTAGAGTTTTTAAATACAGTTTTTGATTTCCCCCTTCCAATTTATACTCATCACACTTTTTGTCATACTGTATTTATGGGCAGAATTTCCTTTTGTATTTATGTATTTTCTTCCTGAAGTATTAAAAATTAAACCCGAGGACTTCTCAATGAGCAATTAGTTATATATCTCCAGCCATGACATATATATTTTACAACAGGTTTTCACTAAGTCTGGATTATCCAGATTGGGTTTGAACTTGTGAATTTCTAGCCTCAGAACTCCAGAATGCTATGATTACTGGCTGCAGATTTTTACTTTTACCATTTCTGCCTTTCCTCTTCTCACAGGGATTTTTTTTTTTTTTTTCTGCCCACACTAACAAGTTGTTTAGCTCATTTCTCAGTTACCTATTTGCACTGAGCTGTGATCCAGGAAAATTCATTCTTCCTTTTTTATTCTACTTCATATTTTAACTAAGCAAAAGCTAATATCTAAAAGAGCAAATTTAAAAACCTAAACTTTAGCCGGGCGTGGTGGCTCACGCCTGTAATCCCAGCACTTGGGAGGCTGAGGCAGGAGGATCGGTGCGAGTTCGAGACCAGCCTGGGCTACAAAAGTGAGCTCAAAGCTAGCCTGAACTGCACAGGGAGACCCTGTCTCAAAAAGACAAAAAAAAATAAAAAATAAAAAAAAAATAAATTAAAAAAAAATAAATAAAAACCTAAACTTTAGTTTTTGCTGATTCAAAAGGAATATGAGAGAAAAACTGAAATAAAACAGAACAGAAAACATGACAAAATATCTAAGACAACTGCTAATGTTTTGTCGGAATGATAAATTTTATTTCGTATTTTTAGAAGAGTTTTTTATGAATTATTTACATTTTATGGTATTAAATTGTTATGGAAGACAATAAAGTTAATACATCCTGATCAGAGAGCTTACAAATTCCTCAGCCCCATTGGAATGGGACAGTGGGCTGAAGTCTTTCAGCCACCTCACAAAATCCCTTCTTTCCCTGAAAGGTATTTGTAGTTTTGTGCGATTCGCATAATTTAGAGAAGCTATGAGCTATTAATGAAATACTTTCATTAGGTTATTTTAAATGAAAAAAGATTATACTTGAACATGGATTATTTTTATTAGAGCAATTAAGACAATATTTTTGATTCTTCAGTGATTTCTTTGTTATAGTTACATGAGTTTTGGTTAAACACGTATTTTTGAAGTTGCAGTTATTTGGAAAGTAGAAGACGTGCTTGCAAATGAAACTCGTTTTGCTAATGGGTTGCTGTTTAGATGCTGAGTATTCATTAAGCAGGAGGTGGCTAATGAGCAGATGTTTAATGAGCAGCAGAAATGAATAGGCAGATTTTCTTTTTTCTGTTTTTGTTTATTTCATACTGACTGAAGGTATAGATAGGTTGATCAAGCATACAAACCCTGAAAACTATTTAACCTCACGGGACTTACTGAAAAAAAGTTCTGATAATAGAATTTAATAAAAAATGGAAACTTACATTAAAATTTTATAAACAAAACTACCACAATTTTAGAAAGTATTGAACCTGATATACCAAATGCTCCAATAAAGTTATTCACACAAATGAAATCAACATATACCAGTCTCTTATGATTGTTCATTGCCTGCCATTGTATCTCATTACTACCCATTTACAGAAGGAGGAAGTTCTACGGATTTTTTAGTTTGTCTTTCAGATCTCTATATTCATGACTTCCATTCTGGTTTCATTTTTACTGAACTCACATTTCTTGTATGCTACCCATTTGCTATAAAATACCTAGAACTGAAAAACTTAGAAATTTTTTGTTCATTTTCAATGTACTGCAGGCATTACCATTAAATGTCTTATCGAATCAGTTTGCGTTATAGGAAAAGTTCGTATCACAACATTCACATGAACTTTTCCGTTCAAAATTTCCATTTCTTCACTTTCTTTTTTGTGGCCTGTTATTTAAAACTGATTTTCAGGTACTGAGTTCTCACTTTTAGCTTATGTGACAATTTTCAAAGAAGCAAGTCGTTGGGTCTCTGCCTCAGTCATAGCCTTTGATGGTCTGCCTGTGCAGATATCGTTTTTTATGAGCCCTTAGCAACGTATTTTTAAAAAATGATTGTTTTAGTTGTACTTAATCTTTCTACAGTGTACACCTAGTAAGATCAGTTTTTATGCAAATTTTACCTTTTGCCTAGTGATGAAATCAAGTTATTCTAATGTTAGTAATCCTTTCTCCTAAATATTGGAATTTTGGGGGCATTAGTGGAGTTGTATTAATTGTAACTTATTCTATAGTTTTAGAGAAAAATTTATAATGCAATATTAGTTTCATATTTTATTTCCTTGATTTTATGTTTTTTATACTCTAGTTCAGCTAACCTATATAAATAACATGTGATAACTCAATTCTAATGTTATTTTACATATCCATAAATTATTTCTACATTAAATGTTAATTAATTACATCTTTCTTTTTAATGTAGTTGCCATAAATGACATGGATCTTTTCGAATCAGCTCTTTGAAAATCAAAAGCTTGAAAGTTGATAGCAGCCACTGAGTGTCATGGTCATTTTTCTTCATATTATGATCCTATAAAAAATTGTACTTTTCCCTTTAATATTGTTATTATCATTACAACATGATTGCACATTAATGGCTGTTTGAAAATGAAAATAATATGTATGTGGAAATAAGATAGTCAAGCAGAAACATTAATGATAATCTGACTCATTCTCTTCACTTATTTCCTTTAGAGAACTACCCTAGCGTGCTCATCAGACCCAATCTTACCAAAACTTTGTCCCTTGAGTTGGGTACTTGAACTTCACAGCATTTGAATGTTCGAATTTCGAATAAAATGACAATCACTTGTAAAAAAGCAAACAGCTTTATTCCTTGGAGTCAATTTGAATTTGATATGCTCCTTAATGTCTTTTCATGCACTTTCTTAATTTGTACTGGATGGTTTAAAACAAGGAAGGAAAAGAATACATTAAACTCCCTTAGGTGTGTCCTGGAGAAGTTATCTTTTAGAGTGCATTGTAATACCGTGAGTGCAAGGCTTCTTTGGGGAGCAGCAAAGTCAGAGATCAGTCCCACTCCCATGACCATTATATTTGGGGCTGGGGACATTCTTTTTTTGTGTTAACAAATCTTGATGTCTCAGCCTTCTGCTTGAAATTATGAAGGCGCATTAATGTACATTGCATCTTGTGTTCTGGCTCAGGATTTTACTTTTGTCTTTTGCAATGTCTGGTGACATAAAAGGCTTGTGGCCAATACTGTTGTATAAAAAAACAAACAACAACAACAACAAAACCAAGCAAATGTTTGTGTGAATTAGACTACAACTGCTGTATCTCCTCTTGGATTGTCCTATTATTCTAGGTAGCTTATGTCCTTTACTGTAAACGAACTACTCATTTCCTGTTGTGCTGCTTTCTGCAGCTGAGATGTAATAAAATTAGAGACTCGAGACTGACATCAAAGACCTCTCCCCACCAGTGTCATTGATGGTATCAGGCAGAGTTTGCCAACTAAAGAGAATGCTTCGATCCTAACCTTGGGGAGCTCTCTTACGGGGACTCATATGATCATTCCTATTTCCTTTGATGCTTTTCCCAGGTCGCAGTCCACGTTCTATTCCAGGAAGCACTTGTGCTCTTGTTGTCTGAAGCATAGAGCAGCACTTCTATGGGGTCTGGGCTATCAAAGCATTTCTGCATGCACACCTTTTCCAAATCATCTTTTCTTCCAGAGCCATGTGCTGTATTTCTTTGGAATTAATTTCTTCCCAGAAACACATCAGCCCTTAGCAGACGGCCCCTCTGGTGACCTCACCATGGTCCTGACATAGACACACTCAGTCTGATCTGAAATTCCTTAATGAGTCCGGTTTATGCTCCATCTGGCCGTTTTGCTATAATTTGAAAATAGATCGTCATACAGTATCCTGTTTATTCTTGTTTCTCAAAACAAAAATAAATGTAGATAATATTGAATAACGCAGCAATGAATTCATGGCTTATTAATGAAATTAAAATTTAAGAAGTATATTTCACATTCAAGGAGTCAGTTTTAAGGATTTGCTTTGTCTGTTTGCCTGTATTTTGCTTAGCTTCAGCAGTTCCTTCACCATTTCTATTTACCCTTTCTACAATTGTATGTTTAATTGCTTTTACTAATAACTTTTTTATTAATAGTTGTAAAAAGATAACAAATGATGGTTGCCTGCATTGAGTAGTTATTCCATAAAATTAAACATATGCAAATAGGATTTGATTTTAAAATTTTAAATATTTCTCCTGAATAAATTTACAGGTTGGTTGTATATTTGAATCATGAGAGAGCAGATAAATGTGCCTGAGAAAACTTTATAGAGCTGTAAGAACAGTGGAAGACTTTTATACTTTTTATATTTTCTATATTTACAATAATATTATATTCTAAAATTTTGTATTTATATTATTAAGGGAGCATGATATGTTGTTATGCACTTCTTTAAATTATAAAAATATCTTTTAGTAGCAATAATGATAAAGTTTGCCTATGGAATGCATGGGTTGCGCATTACTATTTTAAGTTTATTTTCTTTTTATTAAAAGCATTCTCAGGGGCCCGGCAGGATGGCTCATTGGTCTAAAGTGCCTGCTTAGGAAAGCTTAGGCGGCTTCAGGGACCACGGTTCAATCCCTGGCACCACATGTTGTGCCAGCCCTGCCCTCAGGGCAGGCTGAGCCTGCCATAAAAAAAAATAAATAAACAAAAGTTCTGAAACAAAAATAAATAAATAAAAAAATAAAAATAATAGCATTCTCAGATGAAACCCAAAGCCTTTATAATGAGCTCCTTTTGAGGCCCTTTTAAAGTTTTTAATTTATTTTATTTTATTCCATTTTTTATTTTGGGATAGGATCTAGTGAAATCATTAAGTTGTCCAGCGTGGGGTCAAATCTGAGATACTTGCAGAGTGCTGGGTTTGCAGGCGTACACTGGCAAGACCAGCTGATTTCTACCTATTTTTCTGTTGGGCAGTGCAGGGCTTGAACCTGGGGCAGGCACATGCGAGCCACCCTCTGTGACTGCACACCTCAGCTCACGGCCACTTCATCGTTCGTGTTTTCACTATGTAGGAATCTTGAACTGTGAACATTGCCTTTTGTGAACTTTTATGTGTTTCAAAATAATCCATTCTTAATATTTCCTATTACCTTCTTTACATAATTATCTTATAAATCTTTGAACGTGTGTTTATGTCTCTTGATATCATTCCTAATGCTCCATAGCTTTTGAGGTGCTTGTCATGCGTATCTTCATGCCAAGGGATGACTTTTGCTTTTATCTCCTTTTTATCATCACATCTTTTGTTTTTTTCATATGCTCAATGAAGATACTCGTTGCACCGCTGCTTTTGTTTTACTTTGCCTCTTTTTCTCTATAATTTTAACTAATGAAGATTTTATTTTATACTTTTCTGAGTAGAGTTTTAATTATTTCTGTAAATTTGGATTTAAACTGTTTTTCAATTGTAATTTGTAATCTCCTTGGTGATTTTCATGTTCTTTAATACATCACTTTGCTTGATCCAAATCATATCTAAAAAGCTCTTGACTTTTACCTCATGTTATAAATCTTACTAACTTGTGATCTAAAACACTTGATATGACATGTTCAGTTTGTAACTATTGCTTAATATTTGTAGGTATAAAGAGCATATCCTTATTTTAGCTCAGTATGAGTAGAAAAATATTTAACAGTAGAGTTTATAATCCCAGATAGAATAATATTTATCATGATGTATTACCAGATATAATTACATAAATGAAAACACACAAGCATATATAATTTATATATTTGAATATATTAACCTTTTAATGATGATTTTAAATATTTAATAATTGGAAGATTTGAATGTTCCTCCTGTTGGTTGAATATAATTAGAAATAAATAGAACAATTAAGTTTTAAAATCTGAGATGAATGAATGTCTCCACATCATTCCATAATATGCTTAGAACTTCATAGTGGTGATTCTAGAGGCAAATTAGTTTGAAAAATAGCAGCTCAGTTTCTATTTTTTTTGTTACTATAAATGAAAATGAACTGATATTTTGACAAAGAATTTTTTGGTTTAATTAATTCAAATGAGAGTCTGGCCGTAGTAACATAAACACCTATAATCCCAGCCCTGGGGAAGCTGAAAACAAGAGAATCACTAGTAAGTAAGACTCTGTGCCAAATATGTAGAAAAAAAAAAACAACAACCAAAATATTTATTTAAATGAGATTTTATATTTTGATTCTGAATGGTAATTTTAATTAGAACTGTGAGTTTGGGTAAAGATACAAAATCCTGAGCAATGCAAAGGATCCCTTAATATTTTTAGGTTCTGCTCACCTAGTTCTGAAGAAATCGTCCATGAACTGCCTCACAAGTTTTTGCAGTTAAACATATTCTTTGCATGATGTTTTTGAAATTTAGAAATAAAGAGGTCATTGCTTAAGACACTAACATGGACCAGTTGTCTTCTCAATTTCCAAGAGAAAAATGCATATCACAAATGCTTCAGGGTAAAATCAAAGTTAAAAATTTCCACTTAAGGAGAAAAGTATAGCCATGGCAATTGAATTTTGGTAATAGAAACCCAGTAGGACAAGTGAATGAAAAACAGTATATGTATGTTTAATTCTGAGACAATGAACTTTTAAAATGGTTAAATATTGATATATATTTGATATTCCTAGATACACTAAGCAGAAAGATTAATATGGAGAAGCCATTAGTTAGCTATTGTCTACAAAGTACTTTTCTACACTGACTGACCATCCTTTGAAACCATTTAAATAATCCTCTCTCTCTCTCTCTCTCTCTCTCTCTCTCTCTCTCTCCATCTCACTGTGTGTTATAGTGTTCACTGGATATCTTAGAACGATGATTTTAAAAAGTGACTTTATTATCACTCTGGATAGAGTGAATACTTATTTTTAGTGGGTGGCAAATTCTAAGATAATTGGGCCTCTCCTTTTACTCAAATAATGGCAGTGTTTGTGTACCAGTATAGCAGTTTTTGGTAGGAAGTAATGATGGGCTATCTGGACCACTCTGAGAGCAATTCTACTGACCCCTGTCTTCTCCAAGTTATTAATATGTTTGCAATATAATGAATTTGTGACAAGGAGGACCTGGGTATTATATAGAGGCAAAAGTCCTTCCAGCCACAAAATGGAGAGTATCAGAGGAAGTGGTGCTCACCTTAGAAGAAAGCTAAGGGATGCCACATGAGCTGCAGGTTTAACACAATTATCTTATTACTTACTAGCTATAATTTCTACTTTCTAACCTTCAATTTCCTCATTTTTAAAATCACCATAATAGTGGAGTCTAACTCATAGAGCTGGTGTGAGAGTTGGAAGAGAAAGCCCACATAAATACAACGTTGGCACAACGTGGCTTCCATAATTAGCAGCCTTGACAGCATTGTCATCGTGCTGAACATCCTTAAATGCACGTTACATACTCTGTGGGAACAGAACAGCCCATTAGGATAAGTGGATGACAGCATAGTGCATGTATCCTTAAAGCAACTCATTTTAGGAATATCTTCATGGTCAATTGGTCAATTAATGGTTGTATCTATGAAAATATATAGACTTTTTTTTTTTTTAAGACACTGTCAAACTGTGTAGCTCAGGCTAGCTTTTAATTCACTTATGTATCTCAGGTTGGCCTCAAATGCATGTTGATCCTCCTGCCTCAGTCTCCCAAGTGCTGGGATTACACACATCTGTCCTAAAGTTTTTTATACTTGCCAAATTAATTACTATCTTGACACAGAGTATCAAAATAATTAAAAGACAGTAGCCTATTGATAGTATATATTTTTTTAGACCTGGCGATTGAACCCAGGCCCTTGAACTTGCCAGGCAAGCACTTATTTTTGTGAGCTATCTCTCCAGCCCCACTGTTTGTAGTATTTTATGGGAAGTAGTAGAGAATAGTTACATGATTTATTTTATGTTCTAAACTTGAAGTTAGAAAGTCACGTTTTTTTTCATGTAACTTTCCTGTAGCATATACTTTGATCAGCACTGCATACTGAAAATGAAAATCATTTTGAGGAAATACAGGAGAAACATTATGAAATGCAAATCCATATTAAGGTGGCAGGTGATTTTTGTCTTTCAGTTTTTTGAATAGCATGGTCTTGTCTTATATTTGTGAGGTGAGTTTGGCCATTTGTCTTGTTAGTTTGTCAAACTGCAGAAATTGCTGCAGAGATACATGAATTTAATTACACAGTTGCCTTTGGAGCACAAGTGACAGGGCCTTGTGTTGTTTTAGTCACAGAAGTCCTATTGTTATTCCTCGTGACTAAGTGTGGTTTGCTGTCTGGCTACTGCAAAATGCTGTGAAAGACAAAAGGATCAAGTTTTTCAGTCACATCAGAAGAGAGAATTTTTGCTGTTTGTAGAAAGCCACGGTGACATTTTGAGGCACTGAACATTTTTTTTGAACATTTTTGAACTAAAAATAAACAGAGATAAATATATTATAATGAGGATGTCAAGAGCAACCAAAGATTCTGAGAGTAATACACTTTCACAATTAGAGCTGAGTTTGTGCAGTAAAAGAAACTAGACTCGATGCTGTACTGTTTGATTCCCCTTTATTTCATTGATCTTACAAAGCTTTTTAAAATAGGTTGAATGCAATAGATTCTTTTTGTTTTAATTTATGTAGCTCATCTTTTCTCTACACTTAGCATGTCTGTGCCCCTGCCTCTTCGCCCATGAAAAGGCCTTGAAGGCCTAAACCACCATAGTATTGAAAAAAAATGAGGACGCAGGAGGTCTAAAAACACATTTAGATGCTCGTTTTTAGAACAGAGTTAAAAATCTTATCTTTATAGCCTTTGATATATTGATTAAACTACTGTAAAAAATAAGTTTATAGAAGCAGTTACCTGAAGTTAGCTTGGAATAGTAGGAAGAAAAATTACAATAAGTAGAAAGAAATTAGGCAGTCGGGGAGTGGGTGAAACATACTCAGCTTCCGGTTCATAGCTTGACATCATTTTTAATTTGAAGTGTTTTACCCTACAATGACAGTTTCATTGGAAGTTATTATGCTTGTAACCTTTCTAGTCTCAAGGTTTCCAGACTTCTCAGGAGTAGTGTCAGCTGCTATTGTACGACACCCAAGCATTTGTGTTTCACAAAAAATGAGTGACTCTTGCTAGGACAGAGCTCTCACCCTGCCCGCTAGACTCATTTTGGTTGTTATTACTGTTTCTCATCCTCAGTACACAGTGGCAAAGGCATCAAGCCAGGCAAACTGAGCTATAGAAGTGAGCTGGCGATCATGCTGGAACAATAATTTTTGCAAATGTTTTTTCAGATGTAGACATCTCAAACATTGTGTTTACTGTAATTGTAATTAATCATATAAAATATACCATATACATGCCTGAACTGATTTGATAATATGGTAAAGGTTTTGTTTGTACATACTTAACATGAAATATGGAAATAAAAATGGCTAACATAACCAGAAAAATAAAAGTATATTTGGTAAAATGAATGTTATGATATTTAAGTTGATTTCTTATGCATTTATTTATTTATTTATTTGCCGGACTGGTGTTTGAACTCATGACCTTGCACTTTCAGTCAGGCACTTGTGCCATGGAGCTATCTCCCCAGCCCCTTATGCACTAGTTAAAATAGTGAGGTCTGATGCAATTCAACTTAAAACATTACCATTCACTGTAAATGATCTTACAAGCTGTGAGGTCACCAGTGCTCAGACTGTATTAATTGCAATTCTAGTAATTAATGATATATAGGTATATTATGTTACAAATACCTATGGAGCATAATTGTGAATGTATGTCTGCATATTTCTTAATTAATTAAATTTTTTTTTGTCTTTTTTGGGACAGGGTCTCACTGGAGAGTTCAGGGTGACCTTGAGCTCAGTTTTGTAGCCCAGGCTGGTCTCGAACTCTCACCAATCCTCCTGCCTCAGCCTCTGAAGTGCTGGGATTACAGGCATGCACCACCACGCTCGGCTTATATTTCTTAATTGAAATGTGTTAGATTTTCTTTGAAACCGAAATCAGTCTTTATTCTTTCCTTGATGAGACCAAATTCTGATCAAAATTATCACTACTCTTGTCACAGGTAATTGCAAGGACAGTTTATAAGAATCGATTTCTGGAAATTTTATGAGCTAAAAATAGAACTTTACTTAAGTTATTAAAGAGATAGGGAGGATAGAAACTGACTATCAAATCCAATTCTTCCAAGGCAATCACTTACTGGTTCCTAAAACATGCCAAATGGTACCTGCTACAACCCCTATTATAGTGCATGTTCACCTTCTATTTCTTTACTTTGTCTCAGGTCATCCTCCTTCTCTCAGGGAGCAGTGCGGGGATCACTGTCCAGGCCAAAGTTATGTGGCCAAGACAAGATGGAGGTCCTGGTCGTCATGTTAGGACACTTCATGGCAGACTCTCGTGTTGGGTAGCTACCCTTGCCTGTCTTGGTGCCTGCTTCTTTTCTTCTCCTTTCTCTTCATGTTTCTCTGCTCTGATCTTATTGTCATAGTTCTCCCATTCCTGATGCTCCATAGTCCTTGTCCTGGAGATGAGGTTGGCACAGCCCAGGTGCATGTAGGGCTCAGAGCCATGTAGTTTTGATTTCCTGATAATATGAGAAATTTGCCTTCTGATGACAATGCTGGGGATGGGGGGCCAGAGTTGCTGATTTGGGTGCATTTCATACTGGCCACCCAGGGATGACAGTGATGTCGAGATAAGTCCTTGGGCATGGGTCAGTGTCTGTGTTGGGCTGCTCACATGGTGCCTCTAGGCTCGGGTTCACATCTGGCTTTAGGCTGAATATGGTCCACGTAGAGCCTGTAACACAAGAACTCCTGCCAATTGTGCTTTCAGAGATACATTTCTCTGGCACAATAGTTTACTACAAAATCTGCTCCTTGAAAATTATTGCTTATCACAGGGTTTTCTATAGGACTGAGTTCTACCGAAGATTCCAAGGGAGCATATGATTTTGCAGAAATATTCTCCTGAGCACTCAGATCTCCTGAAAGTAAGAAAAACCATTGTGAAGGGGATCTGACAAAGCTCCTCACTGCTGGCAGTGGGGGACTCTTTGCAAGCAGCAGTGTACTGTGTGTTTTCCTTTCTCAACTCCACACTCAGCTTGGTCTCATGTGGTCTGTGGCCCTTGAGAGCATGAATTTTGGAAAAGCTGGACACTTTTCCTGAATGCCATGTTGGCTTAGCACCCACCACAATTTTAACTCTAGCATGTGCAAGTCCTAAACCAATATGCGGATTGTACAAGAAAGAAACAGCCTCTCACTTTCCTCAAGAACCTTCTTCACTCTCTGAAGCCTTTTCCTTCCATGCCAAGCTGCTTCCAGGCTGCTACCCAGTGCTTCTTTGCTTTTGAACTTTTCTGGAAAGCTTTGGCATCTGAATCTGGTACCAAAAATGTTACACTGCATAATCATCATAGTTTTTCCCTTGTTCTTCTTCACCTCATCATTTTTTTTCCTAAATTTCTCCATCTAAAAAACATTGCAGATAATGTAGCTTCTTCAGTTTATTGGGGAAACTTGTGAAACTGGTGGGTATAGGGTGAAGAGCTGCTTATATTATTTTTCAACCCAGAGATTATCTTCATAGTGTATATTTGAAAACAGCAGCTCAATGAATTTCAGTAATGTCCACTCTCCACTCTCCACTTTCTAGATTACCCTTCAGGAAGTGGGCCAATATGTAACTGAGCACGCTAATAAGGTCAGCTTCATTGTTAAAGTCCATCTGCACTTTCGTACAGTTCAAGTCAATTACATTATTCTCTAGAAAAGACTTTTTAGACTCGACAGTCAGTGTGGAGCTGGAGCTCCTCTTCTGGGATTGTAACAACTTCCGGAAGTCTCCTTGGCTGCCCCCTGTGGGTGCTTCTGTCACACACTGCCAGCAGAAAATCTATAGTGGGAAGATAGACTCAGTGGGAAAACAAAAGTAGTCCCCACATATTCTCTGACCCTTTCCAAAAGAAGGCTGCTACTCAAAACCTGTCATTCATCAGGGAGGCCTTCCTCCTAGGTAAAAGGCAATGCTGTGTCATAGAATGCAGTTGCACGCCTGGCGCTGGCTGTGAGAGGTTCTTCTCAGGCACTGTTGCTACATTCCTGCTCTAAATATTTTAAATTTTGATCCATTTTATTTACCCAAAGTTTAAACCAATTGATGTGTGCGAGTCATTTTTTTTTATCCTTTTAGATTTTCTATAAATTTATTTAAAACATGGTAAGCAGACACTTGCAGAAATCAAAATATCCGCTGAACATGGTGGAACATACCTGTAATCCGAGGATTCGGGAGGCTGAGCCAGGATTATCAGGGCATAGGACAGACAGCCTGTGCTGTATTATGCGTTCAAAAGTAGTGCTGGAATTACATGGTGAGATCTTGTCACATACAAAACAAAACATCAAACTATCAGGAACTATAACACTTAAAGATAAATGGATAACATAAATAGTACTGGATGCTTATTAAATTATCTGTTACAAAGAGTGTAAATCTAACCAGCCCTATTAAGTAGGAAAATAAATTAAGAGAACTAGTATACTGAAACGTGCTCCCTTATCAATAGCGTAGTGGGGGCAGGGTAGTGTCTGCACACCCCCACATCTATGGTCCTGTCGGGAAAGGGAAACTTTTCAAAGTCTGTTCATTGTCTTCTTCTAGCAAGAGAAATTTGAGCTTAGCAGGCATAGAGCTTCAATTTTATTTTATTTTATTTTTTTTGTCTTTTTGAGACAGGGTCTCGCTATGCAGCTGAGGCTGGTCCTGCACTCACTTTTGTAGTCCAGGCTGGTCTCGAACTCGCACCAATCCTCCTGCCTCAGCCTCCCAAGTGCTGGGATTACAGGCGTGAGCCACCACGCCCGGCTAGAGCTTCAATTTTAAATTATTATTACACTAACAAAAATGCTAGTGAAGATGATAATCCGTACACAGGATGTATATCTCAGTGAAGTGTTCACCCAAAAAAGTCCCAGGCAGCTAGGAAAAAAGAGCAGTGGTGTGCCTTTGGAGAACTGGGAAAATTTAGATCAACATAGAAATAGCTAGAGTACTGAAAAGGAGCAAAGACATTGGTTTTCTTATCCACTTACAATGAAAATGACACAGCGAAACTTACCTAGATTGAGAAGCATGTTTATATTCAGAGCAAGTTTGCTTCTGGTTCCACAGTGAGTGTCTGATTGCAGGTGTCATACTATTTAAGTTTCTTTAGTCATATTTTAACATATTTTCCTAATAAACTGACACCTTCGATCGCTTTATTTTTAAAGTTTTAAATATGTTAGAATATGGGAGTGTGACATAAGTCTCCATTTAAAAAAAAACTTAAATTCATTGCCAGTTATGTGCCTTATGTTATGTAATACCGATCTTTCATGTTTTAAATGCATTGGTAAAAATAAATGTATATGAAAAATTAATAAACTGTTACGGTTTATGTCTAGTTGCCCCCCCCCCCCCACCCAAAGTCATGGAACAGGGACTTCTATAGATTTAAACTTGACTCATGAGTGACTGGGATAATGTGATTTAGTACTGAGCTAGAGTTTGAGACTTGATCCATGATCCCTAAGATTATGTTTTAAAACTGATGGGATTATCAGTCTGAGTAGGGCTGGGACTATGGGTGTGGTCTAGGCCGGATATACTAAGGCAGAGAGCCTGATTGGAATATAGAGACAGAGAGACGGACTAGAGCTGTTGCTCTCTGCTGCCCTGGTTCGTCGGTTGCCACTGTCATGGTTGTTGCTGTTCTGCCACCATGAACTGCTACTCTCTGTCCTGTTCCACTCAGCCTTGGGCCCGCGGAATATGGACTGAAACCTCCAGTAACTGTGAGCTAAATACACCTTTCCTTCATTTGAGTGTCAGGTATTTGTCCCAGCAATGAGTAAAGGGTAACAAAGGCATAAACTTTGAAATTTAAAAACAATCTGTGAGCTATACAGCTACGTGGTGTCTTGAAATGAAATAAAGCATACTGCTATATCAAATCAACATGGTGATTCAATCATTTGTCTCTCCAAAATATGTTGAGTCATAGCATCTTGTACATCAGACTATGATCAGATGTGAAGATCATGACTGTGGAGGAGCAATTAGGTTAAATTAGTTCCTCAGAATGAATCTTGAACCAGTGTGACTGTGTCTTTATAAAAAAGAGAAATCTGGAGCCAGCCTTCCTTACTGAGACAGAAAGTAAAAAGGCAGAGGTTTCAGAGGTGCAGCAGACACTGTGTCACACCCGAAATGCCCCCTAGACTGGCAGGACCTTCATGGGGCACATTCTCCTTAGGAGCGCACAAACTGTTCATCTGATCACAGGTATTTATGAGAACTCTGAGACATATTTCTCTTGTTTAAACTACATGGTCTGTGGTACATTGGAAAAGGACCCCTATGATGCAGTAATTCCTGAGTCTTGAGAAATGAATACATATTGATGGTTTTCAAGTTTTATACTGATAAAGAGGCCTAGGAAAGAGAAATCACATATCTGTGATGGACCATATGTATTTAATGTAATCAATGTATTAAGTAAATTTTTCTTAACTGCACAACAAAGAAAATGTTACTGACACTGAATACTAGGATAGACAATCATATATAATACATATATGCAATTAATAAACTACACTGTTGGTTTCTGAGAATATGAACTACTTAATCATAGATATCTTTTCAGGGACTCGGCATCTTGCATATTATTCTGATGAAATATCCACTGGGGAAAAAAATCTCTCAAGAAACAGAAAATTTTCAGAAACAGATTATCCTCACAGGCTTTCTCTTGGTCTAAAGTCTGTTTTACTCTACTGTTTTTTTACTATTTTACATGCTACTAGCAATATCAGTTCTGTGGTCCGTGTAAGAAGCTGTAGGAAAATAGTTTTGTAATTTAGTCTTCACTCTGGCATGTAGTCCTCAATTCAGAACACTTATTATCTTTACATTATCATCCTTAAGTAAAGGTATTTTTGAAACTTGTAAGACAGGAAATAAAATGCCTTATTAGAATCAATAATGAATCCCTTAGTGAATAAAATGTTCTTCTTAGTGAGTGTATAGTACTTTTTGCATTTTAATGACCTCATGTTTGTCATTAGTTTCACCTTCACATTAATGTTTTTGGATTCCTTACATTTATTAAGATCATCTCAATAGCATAGAAATATTATGTACTAGCCACATTTCTGACTCCTAAGGGTTAAACAATTAACAATAAAATTGCGTACACCAGTAGTATTTTCTGATCCTGTCATAAATTCCAGACCCTGCAACACCTAGTTGATTTTGATCACAGCCACAGTGACAGTAAATGGAAGGATGCAGTGGGTGACAACAGAGGCAGTTGTTAGGGTTGGACATCCTGGAGGTGACTGGGGCCTGTTAGATTCCAGTGGATTGTTTTCACTACTTAGGACCATAAATCTCAGTCGAAGAAGGAAGCTGGCGAAAGCCTGGAGTTGTGAGAGTTCAGCAGTTGTTGAAAACAAAATTAGTTTTGTATTGCTTTAGCATAGTGCAAATGAGGCCAAAGGGAACAGAATGGGCAAGATTGGGGCTGGCTTTAATGACACCCTAGAATTGTGACTAATTTAGATGCAAAACCCTCGTGAGCCACACTGAAAGGAGGACACTCCGTGGAACTGTCTTGCTGGGTCATTTCTAGTCAAGGAATTTTATTGTACCTACTTTACAGCAATCTTTGTGGTTTCTTTTTTCTCCAAACTTTCAGTCTCAAAACTCACTAAAAAATCTCCCACTCCGTAGTGTTGATGTCTTCTTGTGGCCCTGGTCATGGTTTTTGTCATAGCTTTTCTTTTGCTCTGCCCAAACATTCTGCCTGCCCCTGAGTTTGAGGATGGTGCAGTCACTGTACAAACGCTGCTGCCCAAGATTCGGCAAGGTCCTCTGGGTTCGCTCCTCCAGAGTGTACATTTTCTGCCAATTTACTTTTTTTATGATAGTTTCCCATAAAGCTTCTGGCAATACAATCTGATTTGATTGTACACAAAACTGTGAAACGTTAATACCAGGTCTCAGGAAGTAGCTTGTAGTTTGTTCTAACATTTACGTGTGGGAATTCTAGATATCAAATCTGATAAATGCCTGTGGGCAGCAAAATTATGCTGCCATCACTTCCACGGACTAGAAGCTTACTTCCAAATAATGTGCAATTATTGGCTCTATGAATGAGCAGCGCTTTTCTTAAGTGCCACTTAACATGAAATTGCCGTGAAAAATCCACTATGATTTTTTTTCGCTTAATAAGGTGAGTGCCAGCCTTCAGGAGCTGAAGAATTATTGTTTTTTAATCTGTGTATCATAATAATTAGCTAGAACAATAGTACATCATGAACACATATAAGGTGTACATAATTGAATAAGCCCATCTCATGCTCAATTCTTTTTTTTTGCGTGAGCCACCACGTCCGACTCATGCTCAATTCTGAGCAAATCCTTACAAAGCATTTTTACTCTTGTAGATATGTCTAGCTATTAATAGTAACTGCTCAAGTTTTTCCTCTAATTAATATATAGTGGATTTTTTTCAGAATCTCAGATAGCAGAGGTTGGCTATTCAATTTTTATAACTTAAATTGTAATATTCAAACTTAATATCAGTTCACTCGTAATTAATTTTGAATGTGAAAAAAAGGCTTAGTTATTTGTGTGGGATTGTATAATATGACTAACATATTTTTAAATATGGTGTATGTATATGAATTTATGTCAATAAATTTTAGCAAATCAGATAAAAGGGTGTTCTATTTCAATTCAAAGATCTTTTTATTCACTAACTCTTAGCTAGATTAATGGTCCTACTAAATCTAAGTACTCTCCAATGCATGGTATATGTACAAATGACCTCATTAAGTAGGTATATGGAGAACAGATGCCTCTATGACCCATCTCTAGATTTACAGAGCAGGGAGTGTCCTTGTTTTATTGTTCCTATGATCTGCCAATGAATTTCAAATTAGAGATACAAGGACAGTATTTCCTCAGGGGAAGCTCTATATATGATCCGGACATTTCTCTTTGCAGTTCTCTGTGCAGTTTGAAAGAACTAAAAATGTTTAAAAAGGTTCACATTTTGCAGATGAATTCTTATAAAATATGAATTTGTATCAGTGCTCTTGCAAAATATGAACATAGCATGTTTTAGTCAATAAGCATTTGCTTTTTGAACCAGATTTTATATTTGAATATAAATTTTCATGGCATATTTTGCCTAACTATGGAAATTTATATTTATTATTTCAATTATTAGAACACCAAAATGAAACCTGATTTGAATTGTTGCCATGATAGTATCCATAATTATGAATGTATTATTTTAATAAGCTACTTATGGCTTTAAAATATTTAATGCCAGACATTATTAGTCTCTTATTGTCATGACCATTGCTTCTGCTACTGCTATTAATATTTTATGATAATGTTCGCTATGCAAAGATATAGTCATGAAACCAATGATTTATATCTTGTACTTACAGTAGCACTCTTTTACAGAGCAAATTAAATATAGGTGTGAAGTGAATGTACATAATTAACTACGTAATGACAGATTTCAGGAGCTTAGTTTTTCCCTGGCCTGTATGTATAACTTAGAAATGCAAAGGAAATTTGGAAAGATTTTACAACTGCAGTTAAAATTTAAATGTATCATAAGAATAGACATGTTTAACACTGTAATAGTTATATAAAATTTAGGCTAAAATGATATCAGTATGCTTAAAACATCGTTATTTGAAGAAAGCTTTCTTAGTAATTCTAGGAAAATAAGAAATTACAGTTCTGTATTGTAAGTATTTGTCTGATTTTAACAATTTCAGAGAACCACATGATAAGTATAATGTGTATTATGAATACTCAGCATTGAGGATGCTTTCTAAGTTTTATCTGAATTCTAGCTTGCTTCTGGAAATTTATAAACAATGTACATTCAATTACATAGGTTTATGCATACCTGGAGTATGGATTATCATGAAAGAATCTCTCTGCATTAACAACTTACTAAATTTTGATAAGATATATGTAGTCATAGCTATTTAAAAATGATCAAATTATACTAAAGAGTATATGTAAATATAAAATGTAATAATATTTTTCAAGCTATTATTAAAAGAAGAATAATAGTTCAATTAAAAAATATTACTGAAAAATGGTATTTAATAAGAAAGTATAAACTGATAAAAATCTTATTCTGGAAAGAGAATTGTGTATAGTACATCCTATAATCCATTTAGGATATGTGAATAGTGTAATTTTTACACTAATTTGGTGACATGCAGGTAAAAATAGATCGTGAATCTCAAAATATGAATATCTGTTTTAGATAGGAATGACATGAATTTTTAGTAGTATTATTTCATACTTTATGAGAATTTAAACCATGATGTTATTCACAATATGAATTACAAACATTGTTATACCTCTTCGCATCATTTTACTTTTTTGTAGGCCTTTACTTAGTTCCCCATCAGCTCTTTTTGGTATAAATTTATCGTATTTCTGATTTTGCATTAATTATATAAAATGGTCTGAAATTACTCTGAAGATAAAAAGAAAAAACTGTGTAAAGTCTTCCAAAAACATGATGGTTGTTAAATGTAAATTGTACAGGACAGGATACTCAATTTAGGATCTGTATGAAAAATAATTTTCCAGTTTGTCTTGGAAAGTTTTACAGGTAGATTTACTTTTATATCCTGTGAAGGAATTATTAATTGAAATGTGAAGTTACTATGATAACACCAAGATAAATAATGATTAACTTTATCATCATGACAAAGGAATAGTTTAATAACTTTTCCTGACATATGTTAATCTTTTATTTTAATTATTTTAAAGATTTTTTTATTTTATTTATTTATTTTTTCTTGTTTCAGGACCTTTGTTTGTTTATTCACTCATTTTTATGGCTGGCTCAGCCTGCTCCAAGGGCAGGGATGGCGCAGCATGTGGTGCCAGGGATTGAACCGTGGTCCCTGAAGCCGCCCAAGCTTTCCCAAGCAGGCGCTTTAGACCACTGAGCCATCCCGCCGGGCCCCGTATGTTAATCTTTTAAAATTCTGATTTCAATTCAGTTATTATATACAGTTATCTTTTAGAGGACTTTCTTTCATTAGCACAATTCACATGTGGTTCTATCAAATATTTGAGACTACCGCAGATGATTTCAACCAAGCGTCGCTAATTTTCGAAAAAAAGTAAGCCGAGGGGACGACAAGGGGAGGCTGGGAAGGACAAGAGTGCACTTTCCTTTCAGAGCATTTCTTCACTGACGAATAAACATAAACCAACCTCAACAAGAAATAAGGTGTTTCTAATGCTTTAAATAGGACGCACATTGATCTCCTAAGTTCATCAGGATGATCGATACTTGCCATTTAGTGAGATAAACTGATCAAAATAGAATATTCAGAAAACACATACATTTTAGCGCATGCTCCTGAATTATTTGTTTGGCACAGCGTGTGCTATAGACCAGCACTTTTCACCTGCCAAATGGAAGGAAAAGCGCCACCAAGCTGGGCAAGGTATGCGAGAAACACCCAAATAAAAATGTAAGGCTTATGCTTGTCTTTTTCTTAAGCTTATTTTCACTTTTTTTTAATACATATTCTTTTTTTTCTTATTTATTTATTTATTTGTTTGTTTGTTTGTTTGTGTGTTTGTTTCAGAACCTTTGTTTGTTTATTCACTCATTTTTATGGCTGGCTCAGCCTAACCCGAGGGCAGGGCTGGCGCAGCATGTGGTGCGGGGGGGGGGGGGGGGGGTGTGATCAAACCGCGGTCCCTGAAGCCGCCCAAGCTTTCCCAAGCAGGCACTTTAGACCACTGAGCCATCCTGCCGGGCCCTATTTTCACTTTAAATGATCTCGCCAGTACTTATTTTTTCTTTAAAAGCTTCAGTTACAAGAGAGCCCATGTAATAAAATTATATTATTGTATGAAAGATTGGGTGGTCAATTTAACCTTAAGTGGATAAACAAAAGCGTCAGTTTCTTCTAAAAATGAAGAAAATAGAAAGGAAAAAGAGACTGATTATATTAGTTACTATTATTTTTTGTTTGCTTGTTTATTTATCTATCTTGGTCTTGAGACAGAGTCTCACTATGTAGGTCAGTCTGGCCTTGAGCTTACTTGGTAGCCCAGGCTGGTCTCCAACTTGCAATGGTTCCTCCTATCTCAGCTTCCCAAGTGCTGTGAGTGCAGGCATATGCCACCACACAAGGCCTTAGTCACTAATTAGAGCTGTCTATATTTGGAATACTGGAAATATTTCAACTTGCTATAATTGATAATGGCCTGTCGCATTTTTCATTTGGCAATCACGGTACAGTGTACCATGATGCAAGATGGAGTTAAAGATAACGACATAACTTACATCATAAAGACATACACCAGGAAAGATATGCATCACCAAGTAAAGATCAAACAGTCATCATCTAATTTAATCCTGTAATGTAGAATGAAATATAAAGCACTTTTATATTTCAATATTCAACTGGTGTTCAGGCATCAATCTATGAAATTGAAGCTTAATCACTTCAAAAGGGATGGGATATTTTTGCTGTATTGAAGCTGACTTAATAGAATGATGTATAGGTTTTAAAAAATAATGTGTGACGGGAATACAAATGCAAAGCAGGCGTGTGCTTACAATCCCAGCATTCTGTGAGGCTGAGGCAAAAGCACTAACGGTTTAACCCCAATGTAGGCAATCCATGGTCTTAGTTAAGGCCTATGTAAGAATAAAATAACCAAGAACTTTAATCTAGCTCATTTGAAAGCCCTTGGCTCAATCTCAGGTAGCACAGGAATATGATTAAAATAGACTTTCCATTATATTCACTACATGCTTGCTTTGTCAGCATATATACTGAAATGATATTCATTAAGGGGAATGAGTATTCAGAAACTTGTGTCTCATTAGAGTTTTTCTCTCATCTGTGCTTTGTCTCCCTGTAGAAGCTTCAACCTGACGCTTTTTGAATTCATTAATTTCTACGGAAAAGTGAATTCGTGTGACGTAGTCATGATTGATACTGATGTGTCTTTTGTAGTGTCAGTCACATTCTAGGAACAGGAGTAACATAAGTTATATATGAACAAAATATTAACTCCACCTGGAAATTCATAGGAAGACAGTTAAAGGTGAAATACCATAAATAAATGTTGTTTCAACATTTAATTAATTATTATTATTATTTTTTTTTTTGGTGTTGGAAATATAAGCCAGGTCCTCACATATGTTATACAAGCACACTAAAATAGGGCCAGTCTCTAGCTTATGTCCTAACTTGCCTATCATATTAATGAACAACAATCAGTACAGTTATAAAAAGGCTTATTGTGACAATATTAATTTATTAAAACTTGTATCTTTAATCCTTTCCAAGATATGTCAGGAAAGTGAAGTATCTATTGATCAATCTATCAATTGACCAATAAGTCTATCTATCTATCTATCTATCTACCTGTCATCTGTCTTTCTACCTTTCTCCCTACCTACATATCTGGTATGTTAGATTCATTGGCTTAGAAAAATCAAATATAGGTGTAAGCTATATAGCCTTTCATAATTTTGATCACAGAGTAGTTTATGTGGCAATTGATCTTATTCTCAAGACCAATTAAGACAAGAGGTCTTTTTATTTAAATTTTATTAATTTTATTGAGAAAGAAATAATGAGACAGTTTAAAAACAGGTTAGTAGGACAGTGACAATAGTTAAAATATTGTTGTCTTCACAGTAGTTGTTCAGAGTATAAGATGCAGACATGATACCTTTTCTAAATACTATTCGTGCAAATCTTTCTTCTCATTGAACTAAGAAAAATTATCTTTATATATAGTCCAATAGTCCATAATAGTAGTTGGTTATTAGCAGAATTGAAAATATCAGAAGCTGTTGAGTTGAGCCTTTTATAGCTCAGCATATAAATATGGTTTTGCTTTTTATGCCTTGTGATTAGACTTTTCTGCGGGATGGTTAAGATCAACAGGACTTATTTTCTTTGTTTTCTGGTGGTAATTCTCCAACTCCTCCATCCACCCAAGCTCTTATTATTTTTCTTTTCTTTTCTTTTTTTTTTTTTATCATTTTGAGATAGGGTCTCGCTATGTAGTGAGGCTGGCCTTGAGCTTACTATTGTAGTCCTGGCTTGTGTTGAAATCACATCAATCCTACTGCCTCAGCCTCCCAAATGCTGGGATTTCAGGCATGCACCACTATACTAACCTTTCTTGGAGAAAGTGTTTTTGAGAAATTCTTAAAATGAATTATAAGGGAAAAATATGGAGCTGGCAAATAACATGATACTATTACTGCTAACTTCAGGGAAGCAATAGGTAATACAATAAGTAACTGAGAAGTAGAGCTAAAAGATTTCTAAAAAAATAGAAAACAGATTAAAATGCACTTTCCTTGTTTTGATCTATTTCTGTGTATGCATAGAAAAATTTGTGATCTTTCAAATGCACCTACAGTGATACTCCTAGAAAGTTTTTATATAGCAAGATCTTATTAATCACACTTTTAAAACATGCTGCAAAATTTAATTTTCTTTTGTGGCTCCTAAAACATACAACTCTCTAATTACTGTCAAAAATTGTAGAATCTAGCACTGTAAAAGATATTGTGTGTATGGGGGGGATGTGTGCAGACTGTGTGTAAATATACTAGGAATAAGGATAGTTTGTTTGCATGCTAATTTTTTATTTTAAAAAGAATAATAGGAAAGTGCATGGTAATGTTATCATCAGGTACTGGAAAATATGGTAATGTTAAATTCATACAACTTGCAATAATTTATTAAACTCAGTCTTCAGCCCAGTGACTGCTACATATGGAATGGAAGAAACAAAATCAAGTAGTTCGTAAAACTTTGCTTATTGTGAAAATAAAGGGGAAAAGACTAGATGAAAGCAAAACCCTAAGTCCAGTGAAGAAGCAGTTAGTATTATAAATACAACAACAGTGTTAAAGTAAGGAAATTACTTTCCAATGGATATTCTATGATTTTTTTTCTTTTGGTTTTGGGAATGTAAATCAAGCCCTTGAATTTTCCAGGCAGATACTTGAGCTGCTGAATTATATCCCTGGCCTCCTCTCTGAAGTGAAGCTCCCTTGTAAACTTTTGAAACTGTTAATTTCAGAAAATATTTCTCTCAAGTGTAGCATTTAAATTATATCTAAATATGTATACCTGTTTATGACTTATAGCAACAAGTAGTTGCTGTATAAACTATTGTATGGTTTTAAGCTATGGAAGGGCATATAGCATATATCTGTATTATCTATCTATCTATCTATCTATCTATCTATCTATCTATCTATCTATCTATCTATCTATCTCAGTGTACTCAACATTCCCAGAAGGTAAGGAGGAAAGGACATAGGATGATAAATGTTAGGTAGGTAAATAGATGGAAGGTAGATGCAACTTATGGAAAACTCTTAGACAGGATTAAAACTACAAATTGAGAAATTAATAATGTCAAAAATATCTTTCAGTAGCTGCCAAAATTCATGTGAATGAATATATATGAGGAACAGTAATTACAAAACATAATAGTAGATCTGGTGAGATAGCTCAACTGAATATGTGCCTCCTTAGATAAAACAGAAACTGGGGTTTGATCCCCAGTCCAGCATGCCATGGCACCACCCTCAGGCATGCTGATGTGATCACTGAGAGCAGGCATGGGGGTTCATACTTGCTATCTTAGCACTGGGGAGGCTGAAGATAGGAGGACCACTGCGAGTCTGAACTGCATAGTGAGACTCTGTACCAAATACATAAAGAAATCTAATAAAATAATAGTTGGCAGTGATAAGGGGACAAAAAGGATATTGGGAGCCACTATACAAAAAAATAGTGAAATGTGACCAGATAATAATAATAATAATAATAATAATAATAATAATAATAATAATATAAAAGATGAGTAGTTACATATGATGAGGCAAAGCTGAAGAGAGAGCTACCACTTTATCTGCTTCTAAAATATTATGTATAGCTATGTCTTTTTGTTATAGGTAAAAGTTCATGAGATCATTCAAAATGCACAGATTATATGGTCAAGATGATAATACAGTAGAATTGAGAAATATGCCTCCTGAAATAAAAATGAGGGAAAACTCAAATAATGTATGACACTCCCATGTTCTAAAGTGTGAGTTGAAATTATACCCTGCTTTTGAGTATTTTGCTTTTCTCCTCTAGCTTCTCAAGACTTAAGTGCATTGACTATAAAAGTACTCTAAAATGCAATGGTAAGTATATCAGTTTTGTGAACAATAAATGTTAGATAAGTTATAAAAAACTTATTATTCAGTTACCTCTTATATTTGAAATCGAGAACATGAGGGTGCAAAGTGTGATGGAATTTGAAAGGTATGGAATTTTCATGAACCTCAGAGCTCATATGGGCTTACTTCATGGTAATTTAATTTAGGGTACAAATATAGACACATGTATAATTACTAGGAACCTCTACCATGTATCTTCTATAAATTCATTAGCTTTTGTGAACAAATCACGAGTTATAATTAGAACTAAATGAAAGAAATATCTCTTGGAACTTTACAATATTATGAGCTAAGTTCACTCCCACTGATATCATAGAGTGATGAAAGTGGAAAGGTTCAATGGCCCTAAAAGATCATAGCACTAGATTGTTTTATGGAGAATCAGAGTAATGAGCAAGATAGTGGATGTACAGGAAAGTTGTCATCAGACAGGGCGGAGTGGCATGCACCTGTAATCCAGGTGCTTTGGAGGCTGAACAGCAGGAGGATCACTATGCATCTAGTCTGCATGGTGAGATCCTGTAGACCAGTGGTTCTTAACCTTTCAAATGCCATGACCCTGCAATAAAGTTCCTCATATTGCAGTGACCCCAAACCAAAAAATAATTTTGGTGGCTACTTCAAAACTGTAATTTTGCTACAGTTATGATTTCCAATGGCTTTAGGTGACCCCTGTGTTTTGGTCGTTCAACCCCCACCGGGGTCGTGACCCACAGGTTGAGAACTGCTGTACTAAGCACATTAGAAGGTGGCTGTCATCAAGGGAAAATAGATATGAAAATTTTGCTTTGCAAAACCAAATATGAAAATCATGCATATGTTATTAAAAATTTCAAATTGATGAATGATGTTATTACAACTTTCAATTGTATGAAATTTATTGCTTTTGTACTTATGTCAGTATCTTGATATTTCCTTCATGTTATTAAATATGATATATTTATTAAGAAATTTATGTATTGATTTATAACTTTTTATTATGGTAAAATGTACACAAGATTTACACTTTTAGACATTTAAGTGTTTACTGCACCAGTAAGGACAGCTCAGAAGATTTATCTCAAACATTTGTGATCATCCCAAATATTCATCTCCATACACTTTTTCATTTTCTCAAATTAAAACTGAATAACTATCAAATATCTTCTTATTTTCCTCTGCTATTAGTCTTTTGGAAATATCTCAGGACTCTTTTTTCTAAATTTGATTGCTAGATGTACATCACTTAATGGGATTCAAATATTTTTGCTCTTTGTGCCTAGGTTATTAGGCTCAGCCTAACATCTTCAAGCCTCATTCTTGTTGTAGTAATATTTACATTCATGCAGCATTTTCTAAACCACTGACTATGTTATATCATGAGCTATAGAGGAATTATGTCTCTGAATTTACTACAACTTTAGTATACTCCAAATGAACTTCCATTGTTTTTATTACAACTTTTTCTTACTAGTAATCACATATGACTTAACCTTAGACTCCAGGTCCTTGTAACAGATGGGTACGCAAGGACCAAGAACTGAAATTCATCAAGGTGTCAGAGTATGTTATGTAGAGAAGGTGAAAAACATTTCCTGCTACAGAAATTGGAACATTCTGAAGGGTCAGACTAACACATCTTCCTCTCTTACTCCCTTTTTTGTCCCTATCCATTTTGCATATTAAAAATCAAATTAGCACATTTTTGTGACTGAATTGATTCCAGGAAACTACTTACACTTCATACCTACAGGGTAGATGAAAAGTCTACAGGGAAATTACTTGATAGCAAACATCCTGGTGAGAAGATGATAAAATAAAATTTGATTTGCGTTCAGCTTCCTTTAATCAGTTTGCAAGTGAAGCTTTTGGGTATTCCCACGTTTGCTAATTCCTAAATGGCATTAGAGGCTCTTGGAGAAGCCAAACCTTGATGCAGAGTAGAATGAGCTTGAAAACTTTACATGGAAGTTTATTATCTTCCATAGCTTCAAGTGATCTTCTACTTGTTCCAAAGATATAATATCTGGAATAATTAGGCATGTTTTAAATACATATTAATTATATTCTATTAGAGTAATCATTTAAAAATCTACATATCCACTGTCTTAGTTTGAAGTTCTATAATAAATATCATCAGTTGTGTACTTTAAATAACATCCTTTAGTTTCCTGCAGTTCTGGGTGATGGAAATCTGAGATCAGGGGCCCACTGGCTGAGCTTTGGGGAAGGGCCTCTTATGGTATTGTGGAAGGTCTCGTTGCCACAGCTTTCATGACAGAGCAAAGAAGAGAAACAGTTTTTCATGTAAGGCAGTAATCCTACTCACTACAGTTCCATCCTCTTGAGTTGTTTATCTCCCCAGGATTTTACTCCACAAAACCATCAAAATGGAGCTTAAGGTAATAACGTAAGAAATCATGACATAGTTGAGAACACAAATGTTCCTTCCATAGGAAGCATGGTTCACTATAAAATGAAAGACACTTTTTACAATCAGTCATCTCTAAAAAGAAATGCAGAGACATGCTATGAAAGTATAAGTCTTTATGTTGGGGTATTTAAAAGGTATGATCACAAACATCTACATTTTCAAACCACTTGATGACAGTATATTTGCAATCTAAGGTGTTATGATTTGTGTTTAGTTGTCCCCTCAAAGTCTCATGTGGTCACTGGGGTAGCTTCTAGAGGCTGTGATTAATTCATGATGTAAAGCTGGGATAATGGGCATCAGTGCTACACCCACCCAGGGGAATATAATCTCCATACAAATGTCAGGAAGGGAGAGAGGCTTGCCAGCATCCATAGCTGCTGGTCCTCCCATGGCTATTTGCTGTTTTGGGCCACCATAAACTGCTGTGTTCTGCCATGTGCTTCTCTGCCTTGGAGCAAGCTGTGTGTGGACTGAAACCTCCACTAACTGTGAGCTAAATGAGTCTTTCATTCTTTAATTTTGGGTGTCAGGCATTTTATCCCAGTAATTAGAAAAAAAATTAATGGAGACACAAAGGAATGAACAGAAACATTCTTTTATACTAGTGTTTATAGGATTTAAGGTGACTATGAACTTAATGCCAAACTTGCTCTTCATTTCCTAAAAAGGTTTAAAAATAATGTATTTTCTTTTCTCATCATTTTGAATGGTGGTCATTTAAGACCTTAACTTGCAAAATTTTGTTAGGAAATCAGAGCTTTCTTAACTACTTTCTTTTGTGCACATTTTGCTTTGTCTAGCTCTTCTTTTTTGAAGATCTTCAGAATTCTTTCCCTTAAGTTTAAGACGTGTCATTCTCTTCTCTTTGTTTTCTTCTTTAAACATTGCTGCAAAACTAGGTCAGTATATGTTGATCTCCTTTTCCTTGCTTTTCTGAAGGTCATTGCTTCTGCAATAAGGAAATACTTGACATTCAGAATTACATGTGATTCACAAAATACAGTTTTAAAAGTGCCTATAGCAAAAAAAAAAAAAAAAAAAAAAAAAAAAAAAAAAAAAAAAAAAAAAAAAAAAAAAAAAAAAAAAAAAAAAAAAAAGAAATGAACAACTTATTTTTCAGATCTTGTTTTTGTTTTTTTTCCCCAGCAAAAGCAACATGATTATGCTGCAGCTGGTTGTTTTTGTTCTTGTTTGGTTTTGCTTTTTTTTTTTTAAGCGAAAAGGGCAGAGTCTCATAGGACACTAAGGTATTTAATTTTTTTTTTTTTCACCTTTTTGTTTGTCTACAAGGCTGAGGGAGAGCGGTAGAGTTTAAGAAAGTCTGTCATCCACAGGAACTGCTTATGGATGTAAGAGAATTAGGTGACTATAGCCCCGGAAAAATTGAAGAATCTCATCTCTTTCCATTAACAGATGTTGCTTATAAGAAATAAAATGAGGCATAATATGGATCAAAGTGGAACATAATTAGACTTTGTATCATTTTCTACTACGTGTGAGGTCTATGCTCTTGCACAAGTTGCTAGACTTTGGTTGATCTTATGTTTTCATAACATTGATAATTAGATTTTTTCTACTGTTAAAGAAAAAATATAAGTATAAATATGCAATATGATATATGATATAGGTTATATTGTATGCACAAGGTATATACCAATTAAAGTAAGTTACATAGAGCATTGCAATTAGTTTAACATTTTATTTCCTCCTAATATGTCCACAATAGGTAATTTATTTATTAATATTATTATTTAAATTTAACAATGGCTATATTACATATTTTCATCATCATATCAGTTTAGATTAATAAATATAGGTATATAAGATTGATCAAACAATTAAACATTAACACTTTCAATAAACACTTTTTTTTTCTTTTCCTCTTTCTTTTTTTTAACAGTTGACACATTGCATATTGTCCTCACAATAGTTCTGCAGAGTACAGTGTGTGTGGGCATGACCCACCTTCCCACAACAGATAATTTAGAACTAAAGGAAAAAACACTCTGCCTTCAGACTAGCAAGATGGTTCAGCGGTCTAAAACTCCTGCCTAGGAAAGGTTAGGCAACTGCAAGGACCTCGGTTTGATCTCCCATAACATATACTGTGCCAGCCCAACCCAGGGCAGGCTGAGCCGGCCATCAAATATATATATATATATATATATAT